>JAGVVM010001900.1:0-45802 GCA_019149425.1 Psidium friedrichsthalianum
CAAATCAACAAATTATACTAACGACAACAGGAACGAAGTTGATAACTAACTATAAGATAGGTAAAAAACAAAACACTAGAAGACACAGGGAAGCTAACAGAATTATGTACAATTATCTATTCTATTTTTGTATGGTTTTTCAATATATATAATTTAAAATTAGAAGTTTTGTATGTATTGTTTTTTTTAAAATATATTATTATTAATTTTTACTTTTTTTTAATTAATAGATACATATTTCAGTAGTTTAATTTTTTCTTTATTATTTAATTTTAATTTTTTATTTAGGTAATCATAATTTTATTGTATCATATGTATTAAGTGTTTAATTATTAATATTATTTATATAATAAGTATTTTTATATTATATTTTTTATCTTTTTATATTAATCTTACTATGTTAAATTTTTATCCACAGACATACAACAATACCAACCCCCCCCAAAAAATTCCAAATCACAAAAAAGTTCAAAAAACACAACACAAAAAAAAAAACAAAACAATCAGAAGGCAAAAAACATCAGTATAATTCCCTAACATCGAACGTTGATCAAAACAAAAAGTATACTGTCTCACATCAATTAACTCAAATACTACTTAACTAACTAAACAGACTCTACACACCTAACCAAGCCGGGAAAAATCCCAACATCTCATCCTGGCTTTACAGGCGTTGCCTAATGGCCCTCACTCCACAAATCCACGAAAGACAAAGTCCCATCCTATAAGCATACTTACACAGCCATTTGCAATAGTCTCATCATCTAACCAATCCCCACCACATCTACACTTCAGAATGTCGTGCCTACAAACCTGGAACTAAACCTGACACACACATCAAATCCTCTCATTTTATTCACAAGTAACTCAACCCCTATATACTAAATCCTACTCCTCAACAAAAGTCATAACCCACATTTCCTACGGTACTTCTCACAGGCACTGCAAGCACCCGTTCATCCGACTATTTCCACCCGTCCAAGCTCTAGTGAGCAGTGGAAGAACGATGAGAACAAGTTTATCTTAGCATCGTGATTGGTTATGTGTATAGTATGGGGAGGAATACATAAATGTTATCGTTGTACAAAGGTACAAGATAGTCGGACTAGTGTGAATTGAGTTGCATGGAGTCCTCAGATCAAAACTCTCTAAGTACAGCCGGATGAAGTATTTTGTTTTTGAAGGACCTTAATGAGACGTCTTTTGTACTTAGTATTGAGATCCATTAAGATCGTTCTCACCATTCTTAGGTTTATCTTGGAGGACATACGTTGAATTGTATTTGGAAAAATTTAGTATGCATATTACTAGATAGGAATTGCTTCAATCATTAAGGGTGATAAACTGAATCTATTATAGTCCCTTATAATGGATGTTAACAAAGCCCAAATGAGGAAGCTACCTTATACTAGTGTACTTAAAAGTATCATGTGTGCTCAAGTTTGCACTAGACTAAATATTATTCTTTGTAACAGGACTTCTAATTAAATATAAGTCAAATTTAGGACACGATCACGGATTACTGCCAAGAAAGTTTTTGAGGTACTTAACGAGGATAAAGACTATATGCTGATTTATAAACATGTTGAGGACTTGCAACTAGTAAGGTATTCACATGTAGATTTTGCTGACTGGAATTGGGATGACAAGAAAATGGTCATTTTTATGTTAGAAGGAGGTGCGGTATCATGAAAAGGTGAGAAACAAAAATGTGGATTAACTTCTACCATACAAGTGGAGTCTATAGTATAAGTTTCGGCTGCTACTCAAGTTATATGGCTCAGAAACCTCATTAAGGAGTTGTATTTGTTGTTGTGGATAAATCCATATAGTTGTATTATGACAATAGGTCTGAAGCGTTGTCTATTAACAACAATAGATATCTCAAGGGGTTTAAACATCTAGTGATCAAGTTTTTGATCATAAACGAAATAATTAAGAATGGTGACATTAAAATAGAGCATATTTTCGCAGATGATATAGTTGTTGACCCTAATTAAAAGGTTTTCACCCTTATGTATTTGAACCGACATGTCATAAGCATGAGCTTAGAAGCATCATAGGATGCTGTTGTTTAATGGGAGCTATTTTTGCTTTGCTTCTAATAAAGTATTATATCTATGTTTCTTACATTAATAAACAATATTTGATATGTATCAACTCTTTTGCAATGCAATACAATATTATGAATGAATTGATGTTGAATATATATATATATATATATATATAATATAATATATATTATATCTCCGGTGAAAATCTCAGGTATGTGCAGACCTTGAGTAAAGTCTAGGGGCATTCAGTTTTTCGCCTTAAGGATATGTCTTATTATACATAAAGTAAAGTTAACTATAAGGATAAGACATATGAAGGTTTATTGAAACATAATAGATATTTCTCTGTTGCACATCAAGTTTTCATGATACACAATGAGAGAGAATGTGATTACAAAGGAGATAATATATATAACAAAATCATTATTTTGTGAGATGTTATCCATTTGCCACATTACTATATTGAATCCATATAATTAGATTTAAAGACATTGGTGACAACGGAAGGCTCTGTGTCTATTGATGCAGTTACCCCATGATTAGGTATTTAAGACTTCATGGAATTGGATTGGCTGTTAAGAATATCTTTAGACCAGCATAAAGGTACGCATATACAATATAGTTTCAATTAATATAGTCCAAGTGGGAGAATGTAAGAATTTTTCTAACATTAATTGAATTGATATTTACCGTTTTACGAGTTGATATAATAAGGTAAGATATAAGGATTTTTAATCTATTTAATATGGGCTAGCTTAATGTGTGTCGAGTTTGGCCTAGCCCGTAATGAGCCCGACCTGTAATGAGGGGCTCAATGGTCAAAAACTCTATAAATAGGCTCAAGTTTCTCATCTAGTTATCTAATGTAGAAATTCAGAATATATCTCTTCGTTCTTAAGTGGTTGTCTCATTCAACCAGCGTTCCGAGAGTGAATAAATGGGTAGTGCTTGGGTTCGAGAATTATCGTCGTTCGGTATCAAGTTTTGGCAAGTTCTAAACAAGGTGCGCGCCTTTCCTCTTTTCTATCATGTAGTGTTTTTAATTCCGATTATGGCGAACATAGAGCGTGCCACATTTGTGGCCTTCAATGAATCCTTGGGACGAAGCTACTTAATCACTTTGGGCAATTATCATTATTCCCTTAATCATATTTAACGATGCAATCAGAGTTACTTATCCCAACAAATATGGCACATAGATAAAGAAGGTTAAAGAAAACGACAGTAGGATCTCCACTGGTAACAATAATTGAGAAGTCAGTCGCCTCATTGTGCCAAGTATTCTGCGGGACCCTGGATTCTTGTCTTTTTCAGCAATCGAGTTCTTGAATTTATTATCTATTCATAGTGGTCCTTTTGTCAAACACCTTGACGCAAATGCCGACATGGCAATCCTTTCAGTTTAGTTTTGTTTTTGTCAAAAATATCTATAAGGGTCAAGTACACTTTTAATTATCTAAGTTTTAGTATTTGTTCAATTTGATCTTTTAACTTTTATTCAGTACAATCAAGTTTTCAAACTTTTTAAACCAAAGCAATTTAGTCCCCCAACTTTTGTTAATACAATTAAATCAACCATCTCTCTTGATTACTCCAATTGGATCCTTTATCTAACTACTGTAACTAATTGTGCCAAATTAAGATTTCTTCTTTCTAGTTTTTCACGTGTTGTCTACTCATTTGGCACCAAACTAGCAGTGCCTATTGCTTTCTCTCACATAAGACTCATTGATGGAAGATTTGATCGCAAGAATTGAGAAAGTTAGAAAACTAGCTGCATAAAATAAAACCTGGAGAATCAAATCCCACACATATAAACAGTTAGGCTACTTGAGTGAATAAATCAAATGCTAAAAAGACTAAATGGCAAAAAAATCGAAACTTAAACTTTTCTATTTCTCGAAAAATAAATTGAAAAATAACTAGTCAATGAAATACATTTTCATTATTGACAACAATCTATGTCTAAATATTTTTCATGAACGGTGAAAATAATTTTCGTTCATTTATTTATGTAAGAGATATGAAAATTATTTTCTTTCAAATGATTGCTTATATCACTTAAAATAAATAACCAATGGAAGTTTTTCGATAATAATTTACGTCTAAATTTTTTCGTGAACGATGAAAATATTTTTCATTCGTTAATTTTCGTAAGTGACATAAACGACGATTAAAAAATATTTTTAAAATTATTTATTTTCGTGAAATAAAAGGAGTACTCATTGAAATATTTTATTAATCCAATGGAAACTCTCTTCAGGTGATAATTTAAAGTGAAATCCCAACAAAGAAATGTGAAAACAATCTACAAGGACAAGATTTGTTCTTTAAAGGTGGGTTCCCAGAAATCCACGAGTTGGGTCACGCGCGAGAAATCTCACCTGGACCCGGCAAACAAATCCCACCTGTCGGTAATGTGGGACCCGCTTGTTGGTCCACCTTATCAACGGTCAACAGCTCGACACTGTAGCTGCCGACCTGGTGCGGTTTCAATGGTGAATAACCTGAATGTGACAGGTCAACTTTTACTTTTGCGTGTCGGCTAGAGGAGAGGAGACCGGTAGCTCTCGCTTCCATCTGGACCCCGAGGCTTTGCCGCAAACCCGGATGTGTCCCCCCCCCCCACACCATCCCCATCTTCTTGATTTCAACGCCCCACCGAAAAAGCAAACGGGGTTTGAAACTTAAACCCCGCTAAGTCTTCTGCAATCTTCTGCTGATGGCGTGTTTAATGTAAGATTTAACCCAGACAACATCAATCTGACCCCAAAGTGGAACTTTTTGCAACAGTCCCTTTTTGGGTCTTACCGGAAGAGTAAGACGGAAGAAAAAGAGTTGTCTTTTCACCTGGGAAGAGCCAAATCTGAGACAGCGAGGTGTGCCAGAGCAAGGAAGAAGAAAAAGAGTCGTCTTTTCACGTGGGAAGAGCCAAATCTGAGACGGCGAGGTTGTGCCTTGCTCGTTTAGCGAATTTGATTCAATGGGTTTCGTTCTCGGGCTCGTGCTCGGGATCATTGTGGGACTCGCTCTCATCATCGGGTTCGTGAAATCGGAGAATGCCCGATCCAAGCGTCGCTCTCAGCTCGTCAGTAGTTGCAGTTCTTTCCTGATCTAAGTGCTGTTGATTTCTTGCTTATATCATCTGATTTCTGAAGTGGGCTTGTCCGTTACTTTGGTTTATATATATTTTCTTTTTATCAGGCCACTGCTGTTGCGGCTTTTTCCAGGTTGACAGTGGAGGATACAAGGAAGATCTTGCCAGCTGATTTTTACCCTTCTTGGGTCGTCTTCACTCAGAGGCAGAAGTTGAGTTTCTTTCTCTAACTTTTCCTACATTTAGCTCCTTGATTATGCGTCCTTTGTGTGGTCTCTGGTTTGCTTGAGTTAGGTTTACTGATTCGACCATATCTTGCTTCTACAGTTGACCTGGCTCAATTCTCACCTGACCAAGATCTGGCCTTATGTTAATGAGGTAGCGTTTCTAGGTCTCGCTGTTTATTCCCCTAAGATGTATATTTTCTTGGCAAGAGTTATTTGTCATGAGGTGGTGGGGTTCTACTGTTGTAGGCAGCATCTGAGCTGATAAAGGCTAGTGTTGAGCCCATTTTGGTACAATACACGCCTATTATATTATCGTCCCTGAAATTCTCCAAGTTCACTCTGGGTACCGTGGCTCCACAGTTTACAGGTGGGATAATCCGACTTTCTCTTTAGAACTTGGTGTTGCATACCCTGTTTTAGTCATTCCTTATCCGGTCAGTGTGACCTATTACCTTTTAGATGGCATGTGATAAAGCAAGAATTATTCTTAGTTGAAATGAATGCTTTCGTCTTCCAGTAGCCAATTGCTCCGTATTTACAACTTTAGAGCTCGCAGCCCTGTACTTTATCTGAAGGCATCATTCTTAACTTCATCTTATTCATCCAAAAACACCATAATCAAGAGTTACATGAATTATTCTTGATTCCTCAGCCACAACATTCTTTTGGACAGTCTCAGAGTTGGACCAAAATTTTACATATTTTTAATTATGAAGCCTGAGGATTTGATAGAGAAAGATGTCTTTTTAAGACAAGTGCTGCATCATATTCAATGCTCGTGGTATGTTATCGTTGCTTACATCTACATTGGCATCTGCAATGATGGGGATGTTGTTCAGCTTGTTGGTAATGCTATTCATGACAACGGATGAAGAACACTATCTCATCCTCTCGCTACTTTTTCTCCAGTAGGAAGGGGATTCTTTGATGGTATTTGTCTATAAGCAGATAAGATAAAGACCACTGGTGATGAGTGAAACGTAGACAGGGAAATATATCTTGAATCTGTTGGTAAGAGTTTCGAATCATGTATCTGATCATTGATGCTTCCTTCCAGGAGTTTCAATTATTGAAGATGGGGGCGATGGTGTGACTATGGAGTTGGAGATGGATTGGGATGGAAATCCAAGCATTATACTGGACATAAACACTAGAATTGGAGTAGCACTACCTGTGCAGGTAATTTTCATGTGTTTGCTGAAAGTTGTTTGTCAAGTGGCTCGCTTTTTTAAAATTTTGCTGATCAAGCATACTGGTAACATCTTGGTAACATCCCCACCATCCTAAGAAATTTTAAGGTTTACTGTTTGGGTCTGTTTCGTAAGAAATTTCTATTTGGAATTTCTACATCAGCTGCATTTCACAATTGCAGAAAATAGAGAACTTATAAGGAGTTGCTACTTACTATTACGAATGATTATACAGATGTTTTAATGTAAAATTTGTTATTATATGTAAAATTGTTAGTAATTTGAACTTCTTTTCTCCTCACATCGAATATGACATGATTATAAGGATATCATGACTATGAATGTCAATAAGTTGCGTATTGTCTTTTCTGTGTCTTTTAGTTTAGGAGATTGAGATTCTTGATTTTGAGTGTTGTTAGATATTGATCAAATTTTCTCTTGCGAGTAGGTAAAGAACATTGGATTTACTGGGGTTTTTAGGTTGATGTTTAAGCCGCTTGTGGATGAGTTTCCTTGCTTCGGAGCTGTCTGTTTTTCTCTCAGACAAAAGGTACAGCATCTTCCTTTTCATCCTTGTTTCTGTTGATGGAAGGATGATTGCAAGTTTATAGATCTTTTAAAAATTCATCTATCCATCTGCAGAGTCAGAGATTAAATTTGTTGAAATGTATTTTTCAAGATCAAGAAAAATTAGTTTTCGTTGTCCAGTAAGATAACCTGCTTCTTTATTTTCTGGCCAAAATGATAATCTAATCCAGTCTATAATCTAGTTGACCTGGACTCAGTGCTATGTTTTGTTTCCTTTTGATAAGTGGCTGTGCATCTTCTATGAATACTGCACTGGATGTGTGCCAGTTAGTTACACAACTTCCTGCTATGGGTGGATCTCTCTCTCTCTCTCTCTCTCTCATATACGCAAGCACAAATTTAATTGTGCTGTTCTAGTATTTTTCCCCTTTGAGGGGTAATATGCATGATCCCACTCATTCCTCAACTTGCAGAAGAAGCTGGATTTCACATTAAAAGTTGTGGGTGGAGACATGTCTACAATTCCAGGAATCTCCTCTGCGATTGAGGTTAGCCAAATTTTCTCCTCCTCTTCTGTAAGTACCTTCTATGCCATTCGGACTGGTAGAGTTACGGCTGATAATGTTTTCCCAGGACACAATACGTGATGCTGTTGAAGATTCAATTACATGGCCTGTCAGGAAGGTTATTCCTATACTACCGGGGGATTATAGGTATGTGAACACACGGAGAACCACAGTTTAACATCTGATTAGACAAATTCTCTGCTGCCACCACTTCATGCTTATTTTGCATTCATGTCGGAGGGAAGTGCTGTGTGCAAATTTAGATGATGAGGAAAAATGGTGGGATTCACCACCTGTTATGATACATGATGGACCAGATTAAGAAAGTGGTGAAATTGGGAAAAGCCCAACTATACGTGAAGCAAATTGAGATGTAGAAAAAATATACTGCACTACAAGTTTCGTTCATTTACTGGTTTTTCTTCATCGCTCATGAGGACTTGCCAAGATAAGAAGTGTATTTAGTGTAAGTAGAAGTGCGTTTAAATAGCAGGTGACAGAACAATCTCCTTAGGAGAGGAATGGTTAGAGTAGCAGTTGGAACATCCCTTACGAGCTTTTGGTAACAGAATATTCTCCTTGTGAGAGGAATGGTTAAAATAGCAGTTGGAACATTCCTTAACGGAATAATCTACTTGTGGAGTATAGCTTTTATTGTAATTTTATTGTCATCTTAATAGCATATTGGTTCTTTGGAAACAAGCTTGCAAAATCTCCATGTTTTGTCCTTATGCTGGGACTGTTAATACTTTTTTCTTGTTCAGTGACCTAGAGTTAAAGCCTGTTGGCATGTTGGAAGTGAAACTTGTCCAAGCAAAGGAGTTAACAAACAAGGACCTTATTGGGAAATCAGATCCTTATGCAGTGTTGTATGTCAGACCTCTTCGTGATAGGATGAAAAAGAGCAAAACAATTGTGAGTTCCTTAGCAGTTGCATGGTCCTTGAACTCTTTAATTTTCGAAACTAACAGTGGAAGAACTTTTTTTTTCCCAGAACAATGAGTTGAATCCAGTCTGGAATGAACACTTTGAATTCATTATTGAGGATGCATCCACTCAGCACTTGGTGGTAAAAATATATGATGACGAGGGATTACAGGTGTCTGAGTTGATTGGGTGTGCTCAAGTGCAGCTAAAGGACCTTGAACCAGGTAAAGTGAAGGATGTGTGGTTGAAGCTGGTGAAAGATTTGGAAATCCAAAGAGATAATAAATACAGGGGGGAGGTGAGAATACAGGTTTTTTTGGTAAAAGTTGCATAGTCCTTAATTTTTTCTTTACTCTACTCTTCGACCTTTACAGACCCATATCTATTTTTTGTTCCTTCTGCCTTTTCTATCCTCTGGCCATAATATAAGGAGAAAATGGTATGGCATAAATAAAGAAACTTCCTCTGTGTCTACAGTCCCCAGTAGAGTTGCATTTAGTTTCGCTGCCTGGCACACTTCTTGGTTTCTTCATCGTTGTTTCTGAAATCGGCCTGGCTGTTTTCTGAATTTCATAGTTCTGGAAAACTCATATAGAAGCCCATCCTCTTGGGCAATTTTCCGGATGTTGAAGAAATAGCAATTCCACTGGCTACAAAATCCATGGGACACTACTTGTGGGAAGTGTTTTCCATGTTATTAGGACTAACTTTTATGTATTGGCATGATGGTTTTTCCTACTCTTTTCTGTATCATGGGTTGAACATGTTCTTTCTTGCAGAAATGAATTCTTTATCTCCTTCTGTTATGCTCAAAACTTAGGTGCATTTGGAGTTGCTGTACTGTCCCAACGGGATGGAGAATGCTTTTATCAATCCATTCAAGCGCGATGTTTCAATGACCTCTTTGGAGAGGGTTCTAAAAGGTGGAGTGAATGGTTTTGAAGTTACTGAAAATGGAAATGGTGTTATGCCAAAAAAGAGGGATGTTATTGTCAGAGGAGTTCTTTCTATCACTGTGATATCTGCCGAAGATTTACCACCTACAGATGTGATGGGCAAAGCAGATCCATATGTCGTAGTGAGCATGAAAAAATCCGGAATGAGAAATAAAACCAGGGTCAGATTTTCCTCATGCATGCCTTTAATTGTATAAATTTCCTGTTTACTTTTAACCTTCAATAAATACCTTTGGATTGCAGCTTAAAAAAGCCATTAACTTTTCTACTTGTTCATGTAATCCCTTATTCTTTTGATGAATTTATAAGACCTGGTTCTGTGAAGAATTTATGCTTTAATGTTTGTGCTCTGCCGTATAAATACAAATAAACAGTAAAACCTTCATCGAGTTAGAAAATCCAGGCTGATAGGGTAATTTCGGACATAAGAGATTGTCTTGTTTTGCTTTCTATTTTTTCAAGCTACTAACGAGGACTCTTGTTTTTCAGGTCGTGAATGACAGTTTGAACCCTGTTTTGGAATCAGACATTTGACTTTGTCGTAGAAGATGGCTTACATGATATGCTGATTCTCGAATCTGGGATCACGACACATTTGGGAAGGTAATACTGCTCTCTTCTATTGTTTCCCTTTAATTATAAGGATCAAAAGAGCAATTTTTGTTTTGGAACAACAACCACAGAAGGAGAATCACCCGTTCTAAGGACCAGCTTTTACGTGCGGTTTTTTTGGTTATAGCTTTGGATTCACTAGCTCTGTCTTGTCATTAGCTAAATTTCCAGATAGTATTCTGATAAATTTGAGCAGGAGGTGATAGTTCACATAGATTTGATTGCACAGAATTCTAGTTTCATCTTCATATTTTCAACATTATGTTTAATAATGGGCCATAGGGTAGATGGAGGCAATTGTTCATCTAAGAATTGATACATCGATATCTTCGTTAGCTTCACTGTTGGATAAAAATACCATAGATTCTCAGTTTGGTTTCATTGTGAGGCCCCTTATAACATGCACCGGTAATTGACACCTTCCACTATAAGTTACTTAAAGAAGATAGGTATCTGTTCCCTTTGTCAACTTATACACAGCAAAACAATCTGCATGTGTGAATTCCATACATCGCTGTAATAAATTGGAGGATATTATCGCGTCTATTCTCCCTGCCTTGAACAGTCGCAAAGCATTTGTAATAATTTGGAGGATATTATCGCGTACCTATTCTCCCTGCGTTGAAGAGTCTCAAAGCATTCTACCATGAAGGGAACCGAGTCATGTTTTCTCGTATTACATGCATTGGTTGGTAGATTCTTGCACTTATATAGATAATCTATTGTGGACTATTTAGGTTCTAATGTTGAAATTTGATTCATATCCGGTTGTTCTCATATTGCATGGTTCTACTTGGAAGGTGATGTGAATTAGCCAACTAGCTTGTTCCGAGACTATGACATGCATTGTAGTTTGGGAAAATTCCAAATAAGAACCCCAAGTGCTCTCATTTTCTTAAATAAGGGCTTGAAGTGACTGCATTAGTCTTAAAAAAAAAAAGGCTTGAGTCACTTTAGTTAGGGACATTTTGGTCATTTACTGTTTTATTTTATTTTTTATTTTTTCTTTTTTAAGGGATTTTGAAAAAAAACACAGGCGGGAGGTCACCCTCCTGATTTTTTTCCTTTTTTTTAAAATTTTAAAATTTTGTTTTTTAAATTTAATTTAACAAAAAAATTAGATTAAATTTACATTTTGACAAAAATGCCCTTGATCGTTGGAAAATTTGGTCGGCGGGCTGGCCGGTGAGGTCAGACCCTTATTTGAAACAACCATAGCCAGTTCAAGCCCTTCTTTTAGACAATAATATCAATAGGCCCTTATTTGAAATATAGTCCATCTCAAGCCCGAGACAATGATAGCACTTCAAGCCCTTCTTTGGAATTTTCCCTCGTGCTTAGTAGTGTTTTTCACAATGAAGTAGCTTTGTCAGAACAAACTCTGGTCTTAGTTCTTTGAGCACTCGGTTCGAAGCATTTAATATTCCTGTCTTCTCTTCGATCATGTAGGATTACATGGGAAGGTGCATATTGACGCTGACTCGAGTCATATTGGAAGGGGAATACAAAGACAGCTTTCCCTTGGATGAAGCCAAATCTGGAAAAATAAACTTGCACCTCAAATGGATGGCACAGCCGATTTACCGGGACTCATGATGAACTTCTCCATCCCGTCCGAGGGATCGGAAATTTTTGTCCTCTTGGACAATAAAAGCTTCCCAGATACGTAAATGAAGAAAATAGTGGCAATCATTTAGTGGTGACCTGATCAATAAAGCATGTGGTCCAGAGGGCTGAGGGAGCTAACGGTATACTGGTGTACATAATCTCTTTAGGAAAAAAAAAAAAGACTGGTATGTTGTAGATTGCCGTGTTTCTGTCGGAGATTCATAGACAGGTTGGAAGAAAATAGTGAGATTTTGAGACCCCGTACCACGCGCGGACTGGCTTTCATTTTTATCTCTATTTTAAATTTGATGTCATATTGTTGTTTTTATTCTGGTAACCATACCTTCGTTTGTGTCAGGAGATCCAAATTGTATGCTAAAAGGCAGGAGGCTAGTGAGCCTATGACCCATTTTCTTTCCCCTTCTCACCAAAAACATGGGGTTCGCCATTTTTCATTCAACCTTGAAAGTGTGATGGATTGTAGTTCACAGGCTATGGACAATAGCCTCTTCGGAGTGTCGCGATTCTGTTTTCCCCCCTGCTCTCTTGGAAGAGACTGACAGAACGGGGGGGTGGGAATTTCGCAATACTGATTCCATCGGAAAGACAAGAACAAGAGTATGAAGTAGTGACTATTGTCCATAGCCTGTGAACTGCAATTCCTTCTTTCACCACTTATTTAGCTATTCCTACGGGTGGTACTAGGCTTGAAGCGGACCCCCTCAACCTCATAACAATCCACGGGCGTTGGCGAGGAGGGTGGCAGTGTAACCATCTTCTCGCTCTAGACGAAAAGCAGTTAAAACCCCTTGAAACCGTATCGTCTGATGGAATCGGTATCGCGAAATTTCCGTCTTGCTCTGTCGGTCTCTTCCAAGAGGGCAGGGGGAAAAAAAAAAGATACGCAACACACCGAATGTCTGCCGATAATTTTCATCGTAAACATTTTTTCCTGGTGGTCTTTGATCGTGTCTGTGAAGGTGGTATCGACCTGAATCGCAGAGAGATTGGAAGCAGCTCGGCCAGAACTCCTCAGCTCTACGAGTGAATTCCATATGCCTCTATCTCATTAGGTAATAGTTGGCAGCTTGGAAGTATCTTTAACATTAAATTACCTGTCGCCGTAACAACAGAATACTTCATGTATCTCAATTGACATATACAAGCTACATAGTAATATTTTCAAATATAGAAGCACATAAGTTGTAAATGATGAAAGAACCCTTGGATCAAGTGAATTCTACGTGAAACGGCCCAGATCGATCTCATTTCCAATTAACGGTAGGAGCCTCACACCATCTTAATGGAGAAGAAAAGAACATAAGCGAGGTGCATGCACTCCATCAACAGAGAAGAAAAAGTGAGCAAAACGGGCACAACATGTGGGCGATTCGGTCGGTGACCGGCGTTTCTGCTACTTGAAACACGTCCCGAATCCTCTTTTTTACCCGAATTCGGCGTTCCAATGGCATAACACCAGGAACAAGAGGAAGTACTCAAGTGAACCCGTCGAGCAACCAATGCATATGAACACGTTGCGAAGGTCATTGAATGCGAACGCCATTATATATATATATAGTATATGGCCCTACCTATCACGAGGAAAAAAGAAAGAATGGTGCGGCATGAACTTTAAGAGAGAATCGTAAACTCATTGAAGGACATGATGCATTGATTTAAGAAATTACCCTTAGTCATTCTATACATAGCTATGAAATGACACCAAGGAAAGAAATTTTGTTGGTGCCATTGCATGATTTAAGTGGCAAGACAGGAGAAGATGCTAATATGCTCTAATAACATGTTAGAAAAATCGTTCTTCCATATAAAAAAAAAATTGAGCCATTTGGAAACGCGGGAACAATACGTGTTGAAAAAACCAGTCTTGCTATGTACAAAAAAAACCAGTGTTATACTTAACCCTAACTAATTTTCACGTCATCAAACATCTAAAATTGAAATATTCGGATCACATTTATCCCAAACTAATTTTCATGTTAAAAAAAAAACCAAAACGGTGATACCCATGCCATGTCTCCTCAAAATCAATTCCCAGATTTGTCACGATTGTACTTGTTTAGTTTAAATATGGCATGTCTGTACTTATTTGGGACTTTTAAATGCTTTTGTAAGTGAATTATCATGTAAAGATAATGTCCAAGTACTTTATAAATCCAAATGCAATATGCAAATAAACGTCCCATGACAAAGGTGGCCACATTTCCCCTTTGGCTAGGTCTCCGCTTATATTAGCTGGTGGCTTGACTCATAAGGATATCGAGAAACTATGTGCATACTTACAAAGCCCTCAATGGGTTCAAAGTGGTAATGAGCACCAATCAACTATGATCATCTCCAAAATTTGCAAAATCAATCCGTACCATAATTCGGTTTCATAAATCAAAACATAAAACCTTTCATTGCGTAATTCGTTACATAATAAGGTTCACAATTAGTACATATAAGGTTTTGCAATTCCTTTCATAATGCGTCTCTAAAAACACTTTGCAATCCCTCAATTCACAACTATTTCCAAGAAATGCTTTACTTTATCATTTCAAATAATCAAAAAAGCAACAAAAGTTTAATCCGTGTTTTATGCAACAAATATGCTCTAACCATAAATTTCTCCATTCTTATAAATATCATGTCGTGATATGCCTTGCATAAGCAATGATATATCTAATCTATATTGCTTTTAAGACATGGATTTGCCATTACAAAGAAGAGATAAGCACCACTTGCCTGGTAATTCTCACAACCAAACGACGAAAGGTTGGGGATTTTTCCTTCTTCTAGCTGCATATGAATGTGGATGGGCTTCAAAAAGGCTGGGGTGAAGGCCCGTGTTAATTAAAATTGGGCTTGGGCCCTTTTTAAAAATTTCAACGGTACTTTAGCTCTGGTGGGGCCCACTCACATCTATGAAACATACCCATCTATGCGGGCTGCAAGTCGACCAAAAAAATAAAAATAAAAATTTCCCTCCCTTCAAAATAGCATGTGTAATCTAAGTAACACCGATACGGACACGCGACATGAGATACCGACATATCCTTTCTAAAAAATAAAAAATTTTAATACGTTAAGACACGTTATATAGTAAATGAATATTTTTATGTATACATAATAAATTATTATTTTTATGATTTTTTTTGTAAAAATAGAAAATTTGTCGAAAGAGTTCTTATAGTAAAAAAGGAACTTCCTATGGGCATTCCCGTGATTTAAACCTAAAAGCCAGCATCATAACAAAAACAAATAATAATAATAATAATAAAAGAATGATGTGTTGACGCGTTATGGTTTTGGAAAAAAAAAACGCGGGGCAGGACCGGACGTGATCTACGAGATATTTCCCCAACCTTGGCACAGTCTGCCCCGTATTTCGTCATCTTCCTCCTCCATCACTTCACTTCATAAATATTCTATTTCTCAGTCACATCTGTCTTCTTCCCTCAGTTACAAACTCTCTCTGTGCAGGCGTCTGTGGTGATCCAGACGGCCCTTTGCTTTAGTTTTCCCTCTTGGAGAAAACAAGATCTTCACATGGCTGGCGACCCCGCGCCGGTGAAAGCTGTCGAGGAAGGAGGCGCCGTCGAGGAGCGGCAAGTTGCCATCGCAGCCCTGGATTTCCCTCGCCTCTGTCGATGCTTTTGGATCCGCCGATTCTTCTCAACTTCCCCTTTTCCATCTTCCTTTTCCTCCTCATGTCTCTCTCTCTCTCTCGCTCTCTCTCTCTCTCTCTCTCTCTCTCTCTCTCCCTCGTCTCTCTTATGGCCCGAGCAGATGCCCTCCTCCCCGAACTCTTCGACTTCCGACTCGCTCGTCGCCGGCGTTGGGCTCAACGCATGTCGGACGGGTGAGCGGCGACCTTGACAGGGTGTCGGTGCTTCCTTGTGTGTGATGCTGTGCAAACACTGGAATAATAACCAAGGGGCATCCTTTCAAATCTTATACTCACATACAGTAGTACATTTAGGACGCGATATATTTACATCGCGTCACGCCAGCACATGTCATGTTATCGTCCATTTTTATAGGGGCCGAACTGGATGTTGCTTATCTCATCTCCTTGAGGTTGACCAAAAAAGAATCCCATCTTCTATGGAAATATCTTTGAAATCCTCACGACTCTCAATCGACATATTCAAATTATACAGTAAAGGACAATATTGATTCATCAGGAACAGTCTCGGATCACATCAATTTCACGTGGAACGAACCGGATTGATCTAAAGATTCAATTATTTATGGCCTCACACCAATTAGCTTCGAATGAAAGAACATATTCAAAGTACACTAGTTCCATGGACAGATACAATATCACTCGGACAGTCAGATTTTATCCGTTATCTCAATGCTCATTGAGGGTCGGCACATTAGACACCTCTTTATTTCACGCGCTACAATGAAAGGAACATACTATAGTCATTTTCTAGACAGTGAAGTAATTGAAGGAGGAAAAATTATTCATAGAAGAAGCCCAGCACAAGCCCCTCTCTCTCTCTATCAGATCATCTCATCATCGCTTGGGTCGTGGGAGGGATAATGCCCGCTCGTTGTTGCCTCTGCTCTTGTAGAATACCTGCGATCACGCCTTGGTAACCTGCTCAAACACCCCAACGCACAGAAACACAATTAGTCATCCTCTGATCCTTTTGACTTCTGCTCCTGTTCTTTTCCCGCTGAAAATATGGGAAAAATGGTGAGTTTTGATACTCGCCTTGAAAAGGGTCTAGGCCGCGGTACTTGAGCTCCCGGAACTCCTGGCAAAGTGAGCAAAGCGGGCAATAGATGTGGGCAAGCCGGTCGGTGAGCGGCGACTCCGCTATCTGAAACGCGTTCCGGAGCCTCCTCCTGTACCGGACTCCGACATTCCAATGGCATATTACCAGGAACAAGAAGAAGTACAGGAGTGAACCCGTCAAGCAACCTATGTACATTTTTGCGCACGTAGTGAAGGCCGTAAATGAGAAAACCAAATTTTTTACGTGGCCCTACCTATCCCGAGACAAAACAGAATAGTAGGGCATGAGTTTAAGTGAGCGTCATCAAATTCATTGAAGGCCATGATGCGTTGCTTAAGAAAACTCTCTTTAATTCATTATATATGTACCCGTGAAATGACACACAAAAAAGAATTTGTGGGTGCCATCGCATGCGTTGCTTAAGAAAACTCTCTTTAATTCCAACGACGTGCTGAACAAACCGTTCTTTTCAAAAATTTAAGCTATTTGTAGATCTATCAAATGGGTGGATCGGATCATAAATGGTCTGACCCAAATTGGCCCATTAACTGATTTACAATCTATTTATTCGTCATGCAAATTTTTTACCTATACCCAACCTGACCCATACTCGACTCGATCGATATTGCTAATACACTTTCATGCAATACAAATTAAGTGGACAACTTTTATAATTTTTTTTAAAAATGATTTTTCTTATTTTCTTTTCCTTTTTGTATAATTTTTTTATTTTTTTATTTTTATTCCTTTCCTTTTCGTTTTCTTTTTCTTACGTAGTCTTGCGAGGGCCGCGAAGCCCTTGGCGGACTTCGTCGAAAAAAGAAAAGGAAAGGAAATTTGAAAAATAAAAAATGACCATAATCATGTCAATTGTTGGGTCTCTTCAATGGGTTAAGTCCGCCTATAGTAAAAGGGTAGACTTGTCTTAAATAAGTTGTGAATGGATTCATAATGGACTCGTTTATAACGTACTTATTTTGATCTCTTTAATTTGTAGACCCGTTGTAAGTTTGTTATGACCATTTAAATACTTGTGGGTTATTATTAATTAAGTTTGAACCTATCTTGATAGGTCTAGCCGTTTGAAAACGCATTTACAATATGTTTATAGCATATTTGTAACATCCACAAACAACCCAAAGAAAAAGCCACCACTATCAATGATGGCCGATATTCTCTTAATATATACGAAAGGAGAAACAACTTACTGGTGCTGCCATTGTCCAATATCTCAGCAATCTGTCCGAACGTCACGCATGGTGCTACTGTTGTTATTATTGCTGCAAAAATACATGTTAGTGAACAAAATAGGAGTGTGCAAAGATATTCTGTAGTCCTCTTACATAGAATGAAAAGTGAAGTCCTCTTGAGGGTCCAAAGACCTAAGTATAATGTGTATTAACGAAGTAATCAATCAATTAATTATACATTGAACTATAGTCACTTCATCTTTAGGATTCTTGTTTACCAAGTGATCTATCTAATTGGACGATCAACGAGAATGCTTTTTGAGCTATACTACTTGAAAGAAGTATGTTCATTTTGACTTTGCGATAAATTCCGTTAAGTGAAATTATTGTCAAACAACATAAAAAAAAAAAAAAGAAATTTACCATTAGTGGGATGTTGACAGCAATCAAAGAGCCCACTCCTCCACGGAACCCCTACGAACGGAACCAGAATCACCTGCGGCCCTTCTGGCTGCAGCCCACTTGACCCGGCCGCCGGAGCCACCAATGCCGCTGCAGCTGGCGCCATTTTGTTTTCATGCACTACCAATTCGTTGTTCGCCAACGGCAGTGGCACCTGATGAATCGCCTTCTGTGGCGGAAACATGACCGCCGGCCGTGTGGCGGCCGCATGGCTATTAATATGGGCTTCCGGCACTCCATATGCTCCGGTAGCTGCAGTATTAGGCCCAATTCCAGGCCCGTTTTGGCCCATTTCTTGTTTGTTGCTATTGTTTTCAGGAGGCACGTAAGGCACGATCTGGTTGTCCGGGACGGTTACTGCCGTCACCGGGGGCGCTGGTGGGAAAACCGCCGCTTGCATGGACTCTACGTGGTTGAGGTGGTGCAGAGGCGGCGCAGATGGCTTCGGGTCGACATGGGAAGTAAGAGAAGGAGAAGGAATTGTGGGTTTCGGCGACGGTGGTGGTGAAGGTGAGGTTATCTCGTGGGCGTCGGTCTTGACGTTGTGAGTTTCCTGCAGGTCGGTGGGGAGAGAGTCCACCGGCTGGGGGTCGGTAGTTGCGGCAGGGGGCGGCGGAGAAGTGGGGTCTACGTCCCATGAGGGTGCGGATTCGAGGTTGGTGTTGGATGAGGTTGGTCGAAGCTTTCCCATGATGTATAAGCCTCTTCTTGCTAGTTGCTGCTCACAAGAGAGAACTAATGATTTTACATACAACGTGGGTGAGTAATGTTCTTGTTTGCACTGGCGTTTGTGTCTATCTATATATATAAAAACTACTCCTCACAGCCCTAGAAATAATCACTAAAAGGAACGATACTATTTATCTTTTGAATTGTTCTGCCGGAAAAAAACAAAACAAAATTAGGTCCAGGTGGAGAAAAAGTGTAAATGCTTTATTATGACAGGCCAATCCCTATTCACCATCTAATCACTATGTATTACCACCATATATAATCTATAAATAGGTATTGGCTACCACAAGGAAGCCCTGGCTTTTTCTACCCAATTTGAGAAGCTCACATACTCTCTCTTGTAACCTTCCTTCTTCTCACACTACAGCCTATATCACCCTTCTAGCTTTGTATCCCACATTTGGTGCAAGTATTTTAAGTTCTACAATGATTAATATCATATAAAGCAATATGAAAATTATATATACAGGTCGATAATTAAGGTGTGCGGATGACAGAAAGAAATTTGAAAAAGAAAGATGACAAAGATTGAGATGGTGGAATCAAAGCTAACATGAGAGCATCGGACAATTAATTTATAATGCTTTGCATCATGTGGAGATGTTCACAAAGAGGTGCAATCACCAGAAATTTATATGTTAATGTTTCACTGCAGTGGTCTGTAACAGGTGAGGCGGTCGAGCCAAAGGCAATATCAAACGTGTATATAAAATTCTTGTTTGAACTTCTCAAGGTGATGTACAATAATCTCATTCCAATGCCAGGTTAAAGCTTTGGCTCCAAGGTCTGCCGAATGAAGACATCATCCATTATTGTCGGGACAACCTGACAAGTGATGGGCATCAGACTGTTCTTTTTTATGCTTTCAATGATCAAACCCCGGCCAAGAAAATGTTCAAAAAAAAAACAGATCAAATTCTCATTATTATAAAGCACTTTGATTAGCTTTGCAGATGTTACTATACTTTATTTGTCACTGATGTCTGTGTTGCTATTGGGTGACAATTTCCTAGTAATTAGAAGCATTGTCATCGATGTCTGATCTGGTGTGCAAGGTTGTGCGGATTTCACAAGGACGATGGTGAAGTTTTTGTTCAACCTTGTGTGGAGGCACCCTTTGCCATCTCTTTCTACGCCAACCAAATGTAATCGAAGAAACATACTTTCATTTTTCTGGTGCATTGAGACCGACCGCATGACGACTGTTAGATCTGACGGGAGAGATAGACCTCTAAAAAATACCAATTTAATTCATAGTTTTCCTTTGGAGAAACAAAGATCTAGGGTTC
Source organism: Psidium friedrichsthalianum (assembly GCA_019149425.1). Classification (NCBI taxonomy): domain Eukaryota; kingdom Viridiplantae; phylum Streptophyta; class Magnoliopsida; order Myrtales; family Myrtaceae; genus Psidium; species Psidium friedrichsthalianum. The sequence goes on from JAGVVM010001900.1 coordinate 20,190, forward strand.
CAAGAAATTATTGTTATATGTCCCCCACTGCGTCGCTTGTAAAACAAGTATCTAGTTTAGTTTAGGGTTACCATTACCTCTAGAAGGCCCCCAGAAGTCATGGAAAACATAGCAAACCATTGTATCACTAAGAGAACTTAGCTGCTAGATGAAACCTAATTTACCATTAGCCGAAGACAAACTTTAAGAAAGTCTAGATCACTTCTTTGATCTAATGACAATCATCGATGTGCCCTAGGTGTCTGTTGATGGTGGCGGCCATCAGCAAAAGTTGCCGTAGGCAATGGCATGTTGCTTTGGTGGAGAGAGAGCAAAGGGTAGTCCTGTTGATGTGTTAAATGCCAATTGAAGTTCGCGCATGGCTCAACTTTAGTGGGAGGTCTACCTGAAATTGGGTAAGCTTAGACGTACTTATCTTTTTGCTAGTGATAGAATGAGATCCAGTTCTAGATCCAACTTTACGAGCTCCACATGCCAACAAAGCGACGAAAGTTGTCACACGATGCCATGTCGTATTACCAATGGATAATTTTTCCATGAATAACCAAAATTATGTCAAGTTGCAATTAAATCTAAGTTTTCTAAGGTATTCGACGAGCAAAATCAAGAGTTACTTCAAATTTACTCCAAAATTAGCCAGCTTCGATTGTGATAATGCTCATATGTTTAGATCCCTGTCTATGTATGGATAATTTGACGGAAGCTACCAAGGGAGGAAGTGATATGGGCATGGGACAAGAAGACGAGACGGACAAAATAAATCTGAAAAACTTATTCGTGCTCTGTCTTTGTTTGTTGTCTTAAAACTACTGAGGCTCGCCTTGACACACTGTTTCTGCTTCATAGTTGTCTCTGTTCGTTTTGTAACAGCGTCGAAACCTCCAAAACTTGTCCAAATTTAAGAAAATGTAAGTCACGCATCAGTTGAATGTGGCTGATAGTAACAGGAAAAGAAAAATCACAGAGAAATGAGCATCTGCTGTACATTGATGTTCTATCACACATGATGGAAGCTGCAAGGGAAGATATAGGAATGACAACCGTAAGAAGTCTATACTCTACTCATCCATGGAAGAAGAAGAAGAAAAGGCCGCAGAATGGGAAAGAGAAGAGTCCTAGCCGAGAAGATGTGAAGTACTGATCATTGGATGAAAGCCACAAAAAATTTAAGGGAAGCCTTCTGGAAACCTGAATCACGCCGCATAGAAACCGATACACTGATCGACATGAATCACCCGCACTAGTTGTAATCTAAATGCAAACAGTGTTGTCGTTCACGACATTCATTGGTTTGATGTTATCGTGAGAGTAAAATCGCACCAAGTTGATATTGAGAGAGCTTTTCGTTGCAGAATATATATATATATCAAGTAGCAACACAGTTGCCATTCATCTACAGTTCAAGCAATACGGCTCCCCAGACGAAACACACACACTACCTACGCTGTCCATGTATATACAAGAAGCACCAACTTTTTTCTCACCATTTGGTGTCGTCACTATCTTTCTTTCTTTCTTTCTTCTTCTTCTTCTTCTTCTTCTTCTTCTTTTGCCTGTACTTAGTAATGCTTAAATCTGTTTGCTGAACATCAAACACTCACTACACATGGCGGTAACAAGTCCTTCCACCGAATGATGTTACACTAAAAAGAACCCTCTGAATGACCCTAGACAATGGGCGAACTTTAATGTAATTGGCTAGCAAATCCAGTCTCCCAACTTCAGATCGCCTACACCATTGACATGTCAGATGAAAATATCACAATTGATTCTCAAATTGCCGCGGCAGTGCACAGGAATTTATGATACCATCACCTGCGAAAAAAGTTGAATAGGAAATCAAGGTCACCTTAAGAGTAATTTGACAGGTAGGTATCCAACCTCGAGAAACCAGTGGACGGATTATAATTCTACCTCAACAGCATCGGAAGGAATGATCATGGACCTAAAGCCCGGGACCAACTTGATCCAGCGAGCTTTTGCTTCCTCTGGTGATTGCAGTCAAAATTAATCTCACCCAGTGAATTCCGAAAGGGATATCTCTTTTTAAATTTTAGGTCACTCTGTCCGATCATGTACTTATTTCCTGCTTCTGGCATGGTGAAATCAGCCGGATTTTTGTTAACTGTACATATTTGAACCTCAGAGTCCTTCTGGGAAGGATGCAGGGTCCCATTTCTGTCTTGCCTCTCCGATTTGTCCTTCCCTGAACGTTCTGCATTGAGGTGCAGAGGGAAGGCCATATTATTTGGATTATCTAAGAAGTTTCTAAGCCCATCAAGGGTTGGATTCCATCCATCATTCGTGACCAAATTACCACCAGGGAATATCCATTTCTGTGATCTGTACTTGTCTGCTTCATTTGATGTGGCTACTTCAGAGCACTTTTTCTTTCCTTTTTTGCGCATCTTCAAGGATTCCTGAGCTGCAACCTCAGTGGTCCCCATGAAACTTCTATCAGGCTGAGATAAATGAGTGGGCTCATCAACGGTTGGAACCGTATAAACATGCTCACTAAGGATACCTTTAGCCCAATAATCAGATGATGGATGCATCCTGTTAGAGGGCTGCTTGTATGACTCAAAGTCCAACTTGGCAGTCTCCTTAGAGTGATACTTATGAGAAAAGGAGGGTTGTTGATGCAGTTCAGGATTTCCATCCAAATTGATCATTTGTTCTCCCCCATCCATGAGGCTGAGTAAATGCATTGCCGGAATCGTCTCACTGGAACACAGCGCCGTAGATCCTGACAGATTTTGGAGGTCCATCCTGCTTTGTCTAGAGTGCTGTGTTTTTTCTGCATTAATGTTGGAAGAATTATTCCTATGCTTGTCAAAGCCAATATCTTTTGCTCTCAAATACCTCGGGCTGCGATGCCCCTTAACATCTAAACAGGGCAGTGTCCTGGAACCACGCAGAAACTCATCTGACCTAGTAGGCAAAGCTGACATCTTAATGTCATATGAAAAGGGCATGCAATTTGGTGTTGCAGTTGATTGATGTGCCACTCCTCGGTTGTTCTGGGGAACAGAATCACAAACTCCATCAACTGAGACTGAAGGTTCATCACCACCAGACATGAGGCTGCCACCCACCATATGCTTCTCTCTTTTGCAGAAAGGACTGCTACTATGCCTGCCAGAACTGGATAAAGAAAATGCAACCCCAAGCGATGGCTTCTCGGCGAACTGGAGGTTTCCACCAAGCCCAGTACGTGAGCAATTTTTCTCCATTTGATTCACGTTGGAACACGTAATATTGGGCAGAGAAGGACCATCAACAGATGTCCACTTGGCAGGTATATAATCCCTGCCCATGGTATGCCTGTCATTTCTAGCCTTTTTTGGGTGAGGTTTCTGTTTATGATTTCCTTGGTTCAACAATAAACTCCAGTCCCTCTTCAAAACTCCTTTGGTAATATTTACACTTTGAGAACCACCGGATCCAGTGGTCGTTTCTAGTGGTTGTTCAGCATTTTCAGAATCAGGAAGGAACCTTTCGTATTGATTCTTTGCCATGAGCTCAACAATTTCCATCGGTATGTCATCTAAAATTCCGTGTTCAGATGATTTCTCAGCTCTGTTATCAAAGTGTTGTTTTGTACATGTGCACTGTGTCTGAGGACAAAAGTTGTTCCTGCTGTTGCTCATACCTGAAATATCCTGCACACAGAGAAAGAACAAACAATCATTTTCATGAGGATGCTGCAGAAAGAACTTGCATTATGCCAATCTCAACCTTGGAGATGAATGGGAAAGCAGAAGGACAATTCGAGTTCGTCAAATTCCATCATCTTTCCACATAGAAGCCATACACTACTTGTACTGCATGACTCGATATTTGGGAATGGGGAAATCTTCCTTGTGTGAGCTCAAGCAAGAGCAAAGAGGGAAAAAAAAATGAAACTGAACAACACCCTCATATTGGCCAGGAAGTGGTACAAGTCCCTCCAGTTAGAGAACGTAACTTGCACAGTAATTTTTCAATCTCTGCTATACAATAGATTAAAGGACCCTATGGAACATTTGAAGAAAATTATACTAAAGAATATATGATATAATTTTTCACGTACGGAGAAAAACTGTCAGCAACTACTACTAATTTCCTCCCTCCTCACTGAAGGCATCAAATCCTTCAAGCGTAAATGAACAAGAACTCAAAGAAAATTGTATTTATTGCAGTAGAGTAAAGCCCACCATTCGCGGAATTTGGCAACAAGTGCTGCAATCAAGATTTGACTTGTTCTTTTGCTTGTCACTAAGAAGAGGCATCCTGTTGGTAGCTTTTTTGCTGTTGTGATCAGTAAGTATTCCCTTTGCATCATCTACTTCACAAGTAGAAGTAACATTTGACGCCACATATCTGGAATTCAGATTTTTCCTCGCAATGTGGCCATCTTTAGGAGTCGCCTCCTTCTTAGAAAATGAAGAAGCTTGGCCGAACACAGGGCTGAGAGGATGATTCCTCTTGACATCAGGCACAACTGAATGGCCGTTGAGAGATAGAGCAGAAGCATCTTCAGCTGGTCGTAAGTGTACAGCAAGAGGACAAAGGAAAGTTGTTCCAGCATCTGTCTTAGTAATTGGATCTTGTCTTTTTGAGCTATTACTCGAACCAATCAGAGAGAGTTTTTCATTGTTTGCTTTGTCATTCTTCTTACACATGCTTGAACTTGTATCTCTGGAGGTCGCTTGGGGAAAATAATTTGTTTTCACCAGTTGGTCAGAAGAAGGAATGGAGTCCAACCTGGTGGTGCTGGGCGTATGACGATCCAATTCGAGACATAAGTTGCGAGCAGAACTGGCCGCACCTGCTTCAATTTTGCCCTGGACACATTTTGATACATTTTCTATGGGGGGCACTTGGGATAAATTTTCGATCACTAGGTTTCTCTTCATTTTCTTCTCAGAAAACTTCAGACTTCCATACTTATTCTTAGTCTGATTCTTGATAGCAATCCCTGGAGCCATCTTAGCATTTGCTCTGTGCTTTGATTGAGGATGCAAAAGCACATTGGCATCTTCGGCACCTCCACTGCAATTTAGTGAATCATTGTTTTCCCTACTTGTGGTCATTAGCTCTGTGGCTTTTCCTTCTTCATCTGAAATCAACTTCCTTTTTCTCTTTTGATCCCGAAATCTACTTTTCACAAGTTCTGTGAAAACTGCCTGACCTTGCACAACAGTGCTTGTCTTACCCAAAGGTTCAGATATTGCATTCCTAGGCTGATTATCTATTCCAATGTGATCAGTGGTTGTACTATTGCTTTCTCTGAGTAATTCGGTGATCAGGCGCGTCTTTCTGGTTCTTCTACGAAATAGACCATTACTTTTATCCCAACTATGATTGTGAGAACTATCTCTGAGCGCTATATCTGCACTTTCAGATGATGAGTCATCACACTCATCCAATCCCAGGGAGGGATTTCCGCTTTCACAAACTGTGCGATACTGAGGCATCTGATCAGCCACACTAACAGTTCTTAATGTCTCTTCATGATCCTCAGTCACCATCCTGTCCTGATCATCGCCAGAAGCTTGTTCTCCTGGTTGAAGGTTTTCTGAAGTATTTCGAACTTCTTGACTTCTGCCTTGCTGACATGAATCAGGAGAGCCTTTGCATTTTGCATAGTTGCAAACTATTTCAGCTACTAAAAGAGTCACTATATCAGTAAAAGGTTCAATCAACACCGAAATTGATTTTGTCCCACAAATTAAAACTATTATCAGTTGGGTTATTTACCTTTGTCATTTTTTACACTTTCCTGGCCCTGAAATTGATCAACTTCTGGTGCGGTAGCTCTTAGTCTGGTAAATTCTGCAGATTCCAGACTTCTGTTATCTTCAAAACCATCTTCTTCATGTTCTAAAGGCAGAAAATCTTAGTCCATCTTTAGGAATGAATTATGAGGATCTAGACACAAAATTACATAAACATACCTTCTCTGAAAGCCTCACTTTCATTATCTGTTTTGCCATTTTTATCAGCATCTGATGAAGCACAACAGTCACTCTTAGTCAGGAAAGCAGAAGTATCAGGAATAGCTTCTCTTTTCTCAGTAACTTCTAGCTTCAAGGTTTCCAGAAAGTCCAATACAGGCTTTGATGGTTTGCAGGTGCTCCACATCTGGGAACAAGGGCCATCAAAGAGGCATCTTTTACTGCAGCACTTAACAACAGTGCCAGTTTCCTTTCTACCAGCTTTAACGTTGATCCATTTGAGACAATTCAGGCATTGCCGTGATCGAGAATTTTGAAGAGGTAATGAAGGAAGCTTGCAAGCTTGCTCCTTTATGGCACTAATGTTACCATCTGATGTAAATGGCCAGCAAATCTTCTCGTCCTTTTTTCTCATTTCAGCTACATATTCACTGGACAAGCAAAAAATTAGTTATGGTATACACAAAAATGAGCTTTTATCAGATAAGTACACTTATATATATATATATATATATATATATATATATGTTTATTTTGTTCCCACATTAACAGAATTGACCTTTCAGCAATTATTACGACTCCGCTAGGTGAAACTTCAGTGGGAGAAAGTAAATGTCATATATTTATGCAATGGGCAGACAACACAGTGGTTCTATACGCTATAGCAGAAGAAAGATGAGTAGGTCCACATTATACTTCAAGAGAAAGGAGAAGCTACTAAGTTAGCATAAAGACAGTGAAAATAGTAACTGGCTAACACATGCTGACGGTTTAGTGAAGAATGAATGAATCATTAGGACATGAAATCTTAATCACTTAGCTGCTGAATGCATCCACAAGTTCAACAGAGAAGAATGCGACATTGATCCAAGAGGAATGAAGAGAAATATCCAATTAGCTACAGCATCTACATTAGTTACAAGCGAGTCTTATAAGAATGTAAATCTTACCGTATAGAGAAGCGCTTGCACTTTCCAATATAATCTCTATCAATGGCGCTGGAAAGATCTATACATATAGACTCAATCGGGATAAACGATCTCCTCGGTTGAGAGGCATCTAAACTCTCCTCCATCTTAAATAAATTCGCGCCTAAGCATGCAGATATAAGCTTTCTTAGGAAACTAACAAGCATCAATGTATGTATATATATACGGAAAACAATCTAGAAACAAAATTAACTTATATTACATAACTGGAAATCATGTATACTGTACGGACTATATATCACACAACCTCCACATTGTCTAATGATAAGGCCTCATATACAGCAACAATACGGAAAGGTGAAGGCAATCATCAAGATTAAAATACAAGGAGAAAGGGGATGAAAGAACTCTCAACGCCTACAGACATGATATAAACTTATGCACGATAGAATGTTACAATAGCTCTTCAAAGGTTAACAAAACTCAAAACCCTAGTCGGCCTTTAAAGATTAGCTGTAGATAGGTTACGGAATTGCTCTCATAGCCACAAAACTCAATAAAGCATACAAGGTCTGCACTCATTTATGTTGCAAACAGATAAATAAAACACCCATAAGACAAATAAAAATTAGGGTTTTGCTTTGGAATGAAAAGCCCAACCCCACAATCATGAAAGTCATTGAAAGTGAATTGAAACTCAAGATCCATGACTGCAACCAGAAAATACAGCTCAAACATCTATAAGAACATCAAAGCGCATCCAAAAATAAAGAGTATAAATCAACACCGAGACTCGAATTAGGGTTTACTGAATAACCCCCAGCACCATAGAAAGAGAGCTGACCTCACAAGAATCACTCAAACAGCAAAACGGCACATAAAATAACGGAAAAGAGAGAAGTTAGATAAGCGATGAAGCAATATCCAGATTCAGAAATTCAAAGTAAAGCTCATATTTGTGCTCAGCAAACAGCGAAATATTCAATATACGCCTGAAATTACGCAACCTCTCAAGCTAATTAAACGTGGGTCTGTCAAGAAAATATAAACCCATCGGAGAACGAGCACAAAACAGAAGGAAACTTGTGTCAAATCAGAGAGACCTTAATCTGTCCGAGTACCAAATGGGTCGATGTCGCGTCCAGTTCACATAGACTCTTCACGGCTTGTCGATAAGATGGTATCAAATGATCGAGAACCTGCAGCCCGCTGGCGATGATCGAAACGAGGAGCTCCAGAGAGAGATCTGAAGCTGGGTGTTGCAGAATTCGAGTGCGCAAGGTGGAGGAACCCTAGCTTGCAAGGTGAGAGAGGTTTTCGATTCTTGAGGATGAGAGAGAGACAAAGAGAGAGCGGAGAGAGAGAGAGAGAGAGAGGGAGAAGGAGAGCGAGAAAGAGAGCTTCTCTTACTGCTTTTTGTTGTATTTTCCTAGAAATGAGGTTGTCGTTGTATTAAAAATTGAAGTAACTTGACTTTTTTTTTGTCTTAGTGGGGAAATAACAAAGAAAAAGAAGCAACAGGTACAAGGGCATGCATTTTATGACTTCTTTTCTATTTGGAGGTACTTTTCAAATGTCTGCAATTGCTCAAACTTGCTTGATAGAGTTGTATACACACACAAAAAAGAAAGAAACCCGAAAAGGAAAAAAAAACTAATTTTTTTTCTATTCTCTTTTCTATACTTCAGGGCATCGCCCTACTGCTGTTTTTAACCTCGACGACATTGCCTTGCATCGTCTCCCGTGCAATCGCCCCTTGCCGTGTCATCCTCGTCATGCACGCTTGCTATCCATTGCGGTTTCTATCTCTCCTTGAGCTGGGTATCGTGGCTAATGGCAGCTGCAGATAGCACTGTGGGTCTCGAGCAACATTAAATCTAAGGTCACAAAAGATGTATCTTTGATGCTTTTTTAAGCATATATATTGGTCGATTTTAGCATGAATGAAACGGTTTTTTTCTAAACTTTTATGTGTATACAAAACTAGTTCAAACACATACATGTGCGACAATGTATTCTCTTGTATGTATATGAAGATATTTTTGCTTAGGATGTTTCCCGGTTCAAGAGCAGAACCATGTAAAGTAGAATTACTTGTGTCCAATTTAAAGCTATATATATATGTATGTATGTATAATATAATAAAGTTCTTGTTTCGTTTGCTAAATCTAAACCCGTCCCACGTAGACCCCTAGGTAGACCAATTTTGTCCTTAAAAGATTATATATAAATTTTCCTCAAATTTGGAATTTATGTGGTGATTAGGATTTGCATTTTAGTTGTCCTTATGCCTGGGGTGGTCTTGTATTTATTATGGCATATCAATCTATGTGACAAAAGTAGAATAACAACTTCTAAAATTATAGCACGTATGCTTTTAAGAAGATAAGTCTAGAGACAACTCATGCATGCGTGGACACAGATTGACACACTCATTGAGAGGATAGGAGATTTGCTTCCCTTGTACCACAGAGGAAACCTTTTTTAGTTCAGCAGTCAAGTGCTATGTTACAGATATTGAAGATATAGAGTTGCAAGAATGGATATCCAAGACATAGATTGTCGCACACATTAAAGAATGCGCTTTTTGTTTACTGATTGTGGTGCTATGATATGTCCTAGTTATGGATACCAGCAACGGGTCATCTATATTGTACGAGATCACGAATTTGATTCACATTGCGGGTAAAGTTCTGAACAGCTCATATTACATTGTCTAGCTACGACACATCTCGTGTAGAAACACTTCATAGTTGCAAGCATCTTGGTGAAGTTACGGTGACGGAGTCGCCGAACCTCAGACCTTTAGATCGCGAGTGGTGAAGAATAACTATAGCTAATCAAACATTCTGCAGGGAGTTTGCGACTCTTATGATTACGCATATAAGAGGTCATTAGCGCTAGTCGCTCCACCCAACACTTTTTACTGTTTAAAAAAAAGTTATAAATTTGATTTCTTCCACTTTTGAAGTACTCCAAGCATTCTAGAGCTACTACAACTTCTTAAAAGTAGAATTCGTTCTTGAAAAAGACCTCCAACTCACACGACTTCTTTGAGGGATAAAAGGGTGGGGAAGGGCAGTCGACACAGCTACTATCTTTGTGCGTTATCGTAAGGTTCTCACACCCAGTACAAAAAGTTTCGTTTAAGCCGTAATTACTTAATCCATCCATAGATCTTCAAGCCCAAAATCGTAGCCCCACCGATGTGCTAGAGATCAAGAAGTCTCTCTATATTTACTAGCGAATGCTCAAGGCACAAATCGGCTAGAGGTTCGCTCACATCGGCTAGAGGTTCGCTCATGATATAGCTTGAACTTGTGATTCCTAAAAGACAGTGTGACCTTTGTACAACTAATTAAGTCATGACGATGGATGTTTCAATCACTCCACCATAATCTAAAGAAAGTATTTGTAGACCAATTAGGCACCTAAAGATACAAGCACATCGGAAGAGACCCAATGGCAAATTCAAGGAGGTGGGAGTCGGCATCCCTTTGGGCCTCGTCCAAATACTTTAGCAAATAAATGCTTTAAATTCCAAAATTCATATGAATTTTTTTTACCTCGCCGCTCGAGTTAGAGTACTATAGTTTTTTTTATGTCGTCACTAGCTAACTTAAGTTTTTGCATATTTGTGGAAAGATATCTGCAATATTCCTCTTCCATTTGAAGAGAATTATATTGCGAATAACCCATGACAACTCGGACGATATAATCCATTCATTTTATGGGATGATCCAACCTAACAAATTAGTTGATGCAATAAATACGTTAAATCACGTTCCTTTTTTTTTTTTTGAGCAATTTTTAACTGGATCTCACTTTCCTTAATAACAATGACTCAGAATTAATCTTCGACAAGTAGCTGTACAGCCTTTTTATGCACTTCTAGCCATGGTATATATGTGTATTTAAGTCCATGCGGATAAAAACATACCTTGAGTGAAAAAGAAAAAAGAAAAAAGAAAAGAAGGATTACGTGTCAAGGCTTGGTTTCATTGGCCCAAAGATGCCTCTGCATGTAAACGGCTCGTGATTGGACCGTGCATACACTTTCCTCATGAGAAGGTGGAGTCAGTTCACCTTAAAGGGGACACGAAGGTTTCTTCTGGTTCCTGGCCACTAAAATTAAAGTGCGCGTGTCGCACTAGCGCCCATTGCTTGTTGCCCACTAAAGATGCTAGGGTTTCTTCTAGTTTGTGGCCAAAAAAAAAAATAAATGAAAATAAAAGATACCAAAATTAAAACATAAAAGAAAAAGAAAATATTCACCTAAGAGTGACCGCGGAAGCGGTGTAGCAGGCCCCACATCACTAGTTAGGGCCGACGACCGTCGCCTAGCCATAGGTGAGGGCAAACAAGCCCTCGAGTGGTGGTGGTAAGTGGAGACGCATCACTGCACGAGGGCTCGTAAGCCAGGGTTGGTGATGGCCGGGGGCGTTGTCGCCCAAAAGAAATTAAAAGTGCCGCGCTTACTTCTCAACTAGCCACATCTGGAAAAATTGGAGAAAGAGTTGTCGGAATGACGATATTATACGGTGTTCAAAATGATTAAGACTTGATCGCCAAACATTTAGGATGGTTGATGTAGTTCCCTTGTAAGAAAAAGACTTCATTCGAAATAATGGAAAAGATTGTCTAGCTTCTTTCGAAAAGGAATAATAATGGGGGAGTAATGGTACGAAGAAGTGGGAATTAGGAAAGAGGAAGTTTCACATTGAGCATCTAGAGACAGCAGGAAAATACCAAACCAATGATGGCTGAAGTCGCATGTGGAAACTTTATGTTTAAATCGGCAGTTCATGCTTAATTAATCATAATTAATCACACTAAATATAGTGCTCTCTAGTTCATTGTGTATTCAAATCGCCAAGAAATTTTCATTAAGTCCTGGAGAGATTTTACATTTCTTTACAAAAGTACGTTTAATCTCATGAGTTTTTATAGAATGAGGATGGCTATAATGACAAGATATATGCACATATCATGACATCAACGTTGTCTCTCTGTTGGTCGTGGATCTAATTAATAAATTGATATTTTTGAAATTTGTATCGGATTTGCTAAGCTGGCTAATTACAATTTAGGAATAGTGCATGACCCCAGAAAAAAAAAATTTCTTCCCTTATGATCTCCCCAAAATGATTATGTATGTGCTTCCAAATAGGCAATAAATGACAAAATCAATAATATAAATGTAGTCAATGTAAGATAGATAATCCTATACTGCAAAAAAAAAAAAAAGGCTAAAAAATAGATGTTGAGTACCCTTTGAGTATCTGATTAATCTCGCCAAATGTGTATGTGACGGTCAATCTCTGTGACCAAGTCCGTATCTAAAACGCCATGCGTTCTTTAAATCTTATATTTTTTATATATAATCATGTACACATTGTCCACGAACGTCCAAAGAAGCAGATCGACCCTGCTTACTGGCTATTTCTTTTGCTATCTCTACAGTATAAAGCCAATGCACAATTGGTTTTGATCTCGATATTGCATTCATAGTTTCGTGAAAACCCTAGTATTCATTCTCTAAATGAATAGTAATCGAGGGGATATTAAAACATTTATTTTAGCACACAATGAGTTGTAGCCTAAATTAATATGAAAATTAGAAACAATGAGTTGTATCAACAAAATGTTTGTCAAGTTGAGTGGCAGATGATCTGACGAGTACTGATTCCATGGTCACTTTCAACTGAAAAAGACATGTTCTCTAATCAAACAACTACCACTTTAATGCTTCTCGGACACGAAAACATGTAAGCAGGAAATATTCGAGTCGCGTTATTCCTTAAGCATCAAAAAGATAAGTTATACAGACCAAGTTAAGGTAGGTTCCTAATAGAGAATATATAATCTATCCTGTAAGATCCGATTCTCAGTTTTGTTCGAATCGGGAACAAAACCGATCGACCCTAGAATAGGCCTCAAACCAAATTGATCGGTTTGGTCATTAAAGAATATTTGTTTCCATCAATGGTGATTTAGTTCGGGAGCATGTTCTCGTTTTCTTTTTGGCTGGTTCTACTCATATGATCGAGTAAGAAACAAATTATCTTAGTTTATCTCAACTCTGCATTCCTCGCCAATCATCGTCAGATTACCTTGACAGAACTCTTGAAATTAAAACTTTGTAATGAACATTGTGTTATTTATGGGGGAGAAAGTGATTGCAGAGACAACATTATTGACTAGCCAACTAGGGTTTTGTATTACTTGCCAAGAATTACGCTTTTGAAAGATCAATTAAAAGGAAATAGAGCATCACACGTTGATAGTACAAGGAAGTCCCTTGTTTCAATCAGAGAATTGAGCAAATTTCAAGGATGCCCTATTTATGTCCTTCAATAGCTTAAAACTCTATTTTATATTTTTCACATGTAGAATCAATTATCAGCAAATGAAGTTGTGATTTGTAGTGTTAAAGCTATATTGCAATTGCAAGTTTTTTTTTTTTTATCATCACTATGTTGAAGTAACAAGATTATATATTCTGCTTAATTCCTTTATAATTGAAAGGAAGAAATTGAAGCTCTTACTTTCCTTTTTTATTTTTTTTATTTCTCCATTTTATTTTTCATTCTTCGTTCTTGTTTCTTCTATAATCTACCACCTTCCTTGTACAATCATCTCTATTTTCGCACGTGAGGTGTTATTCCTTGATTTCGTGCGGTCGTCAATAGCTTGATTATTTTTAGATAACTGTAGATAGTAGTAACGCTCATAAGGAATCCTATCTTGAAACTTAATAAGATAGCAATACACCCCCAAGAAGTTGGGACTAAAGTGAAATAAGCTACCCCTTGAAGCGGGGTCTCTATGTCGAATGTCTAGCTATAATACATATCATTGTAATAAATGGTAGAATCTCTCAATTATCCAGAGCAACTATAAAGAGATTCTTTAACTAGAAAGAATTCAGTTCAGACGTAGGGTATCTACCCTAAAAAATTTGCAACTCACTGGAATACAGGAGTAGGAGAAACCCCCGCATTGCTTAACTAAAATTAATTATACTGTAGATCGGCAATAACTTATCGAGTAATGAAATATATCATCGATTGCTGCAATTCATTGAGCTTTAGATTAAGTGGATTTCATGTTGGGAAAATTCTTCTATATTTTGAATAACGCGATACTTTCACACATGATGTGTTCTTTGACATATAAACAAATAAGATTTTGAAGTTAACAAAATAAGCTATAATTTTTTTAGAGTATATAAGAAAATTCGCTCTTTCGTTAATACTTTGAAATTTAAATTCAATTAAGAGATAATAGTTTGGAGACAACAAATCAGTAAGCTCATTTTTAGTGATCAAATGCGGACCATGTGCCGAAACTATGTCACGTGTCTCGCTACATGGCAATCACAGAGGTAATACGTAATGCCTCGGTATACACAGAAATCTGGGAGATGCTAAAATCTCACATGAACGATGATTGAAAGTGCGTAGGAGACTAAGTCATAGCGTCTTTAATCTGCCAAACTTAAGGTATCACTTGAGCGTGCATGCATGTACAACTCATATTAACCACATGTTCAAGTGATCATTAAGCTCCGTTTGCTTCTCGTAAAATAAATTTGACTCCATGATTTTTTTTTCAATAATCGATCGCTGATATCGGTTGAAATAGTTAATAAAATGGGAAAAAAAATTCATTATCAAACAACAATTCGTCTCTAAGTTCCTTCGTTCATTCGTTTTTATGTCGATACAGGGGTTATTTTCGCGAAAATAGATAAGTCTTAATACTTTTTTATGAGGACATGACAATAAGTACGAGGAATATCACCGCACGAGCAACTTGGAACGTGGGATCGAAGAGAGAACGCAGCATATGTAAAACACGGCGGCGGTTCCTTTTGAATTATGAGACGGTCCAACCGACCCCACTCAAATGATTTTTCCTTCGATTGTCATTTTACATTATTTCGTAATTGCCCCATTTGACCACGAAATTTCGATGTCTGACCCCACTAAAAATAGAATCCAACCAATTTGATCCCATGTCCCCACTTTCAAAAGTTAGAGAGTACGACCAATGGCCGAGCGTTACTCACAAGAAGAAACCTACTTTAAAATGGCTAAGCTGAGTTGCTACAGATACAAAAACAAGGCAACAAATGGCGCACAAGAAGTTCCAAGATTGCAGGATCCGATATGAATTGAATAGCTATATATAGTTCTTGGTAAAGAGCTCAGAGTTCCTTCTCCTGACAAATTTTGTCCTTCGTATGCGGAATGAGTATGTTTCCCCTTTGAAATAAGTTACGTTGTACTCCCAGTAGTAGATTTTAGTTAAGATTTAAGCCTAACACATTTCATCAGGAGAGATCATTAAGAGGGAGCCCAAGTCCGAGTCTGTAAATATATCCAGTTTGATCATTTCACTCAAAAGTTTAAGTCAATGAGCCATGGCCAACTATATATTTAACTCTGCACGTTACGATTCTTTGACGTGAGATTTTTTTTTTTTTAAAAAACACAACTCACACGTGCATTTCGATAAGAACAAAGAATGAACTGTTCAAGAACAATTAAGTGCACTTGTGCTTAGTAACGTCTTCCGGAACGCGAAAAAACTGGTGGTAAACCCGCACCACCCTCGAATAGCGTCTTAAGAGAAAAGAATGACACACGTGAGTACTCAATCTTAAGATTTACTGCATCTTTGCACTTAGTCTACATTTCCTAGCTATTGATTTAAGTGTTTCAGCGGTTCATCTTTGCTCTTGTGCTTGAGGTTTTTCTTCTTGTCTTGCTCAAGTGTTCTTTACACGGACTGAATGATCCGTTTCTCATCGCCTCTGTATGATGGAAGGAATGGAGGAGAGATGAGGTTACGAGAATTGGTCGACGATTCTGCAAAATCACGTAACAAAGCTGATTTTGTCAGAGAAGACGGTCGATAACAGCAAGCAAAAGAGGGTTATGGTTAGAGCTTGATCAGAGTATCCATGACAGACAGGACTAAGTGAACGTAGACGCTCAGCTAATATATTATTACATAGAATCAGCTATTGACTTTGGAAATGTTTTCCTGAAAATACTATTAGTGACGATACAATATCGCTTGAAATAATTAATAAATGAAAAAAAAAAATTCATTACCGATAATAATTCATATCTAAGCTCTTTGTTCATTCATTTTTATAGTCGATACAATAGGTATTTTCTACGAAAATAGACGAATCTTAATACTTTTGTGAGACGGGCAATAAATATGAGGAATATCACGCGTAGGCAACTAGGAACGTGGAATCAAAGAGAGAACGCAGGATATGAAAAGCAATGGCGGCGGTTCTTTTTGAATTATTATGAGAGCGGTCCAATTGGCCCCACTCAAATG
This sequence comes from Psidium friedrichsthalianum, assembly GCA_019149425.1. Classification (NCBI taxonomy): domain Eukaryota; kingdom Viridiplantae; phylum Streptophyta; class Magnoliopsida; order Myrtales; family Myrtaceae; genus Psidium; species Psidium friedrichsthalianum. Next base: position 36,421 of record JAGVVM010001900.1, read on the forward strand.
ATTTTTGCTTCAATATCATTTTACATGACCTTCGCAATTGCCCCAATTGACCCACGAAATTTCCATGTCCGACCCCACTAAAAACTAGAATCCAAATGCGTTTAGAGAGTACGACCAATGCGCTTCCGACACGCGTAGATCCGAACTCATGTTTGGTGGGATAAAATGCTAAATCTGCCATGGAGCTTTAGGAAACTTGATAATTAGCTCGACATGTATGATGTGCGCTTATCATGAGTATCTACTTCCGAACCGAACCGAGCTCTTAACCTGAACTTAGGCTCGTATGTTTAGCGAAAAATGAATGACAATTTTTTTAAATTAATTGCTTGAATCTCTTGAATAATACCAGTTCTTTAAATAGTTAGTAAATAAAAAATTATTATTTATCAATAATAATTTATGCTTTAATATTTTCGTGAATGATATAAATATTTTTTGCTTATTTTTTTAAATTAACGATTGTTCTTATACAGTTCTTATAAAGATATTTTTTTTATGCCATTGAGCTTTACGAAACTTGATAATTGGCTTGATATCGATGATGCGCTCCGATCACGAGTATCTATTTCTAAATCGAGTTCTTAACCTCAACTCAGGCTCCGTATGTTAGCAAAAAATGCATGGCATGAATTTAAAATAATTACTTGAATCGCTTGAAATAATTAGTTAATAAAAAAATTTATTTGTTATCAATAATAATTCCCGTTTCAATATTTTCGTGAAAGATATAAATATTTTTCGTTTAATTTATTTTATAAATAATAAACATCGTCTTTTTTTTTGGTCGAAAACCACCGTCCTTATAAATGTTTTTTTTAATAATTCATTTCGCACTTCTCTCTCCGTCTTCCTTTCCGCGGTACTTTCCTCCGCACCTTCGTCTTGTGCAGTTTGTTTTTCTGACTTCGCACCAACTACTACTAACGCGCAGTGTCGTGTTGCGTCCCCTCGGCCTCAGATCAAGGACGGACCCTTTTGCATTTGGGTCCACCAAACGTACCAAATTGCACTAAACTCAAACCAAAGCCCAGCCAAAAAAAAAAAAAAACCACTTAAATTGATAAGACCCCTCTTCAATTTTTCGATCGAAGGCTTTCTTCTCTCGATTTATATTTTTTTTTTTCCTCGCTTAACGTCAATTATCGCCTCACACATATTTGACGTCATGCGACAAGCTTTCCAATAACATTGAATTTTGCGATCACGAGTACGAGGGAGGCTGAGCTATGCTTGTCACAAAGAAAGGCATTTTCGTGACAAAATTAAGTTGAGCATAGTTGTTTAGTCTATTTTAAAGTATAAAATTGAGAAGCTATCATTTTTTTATTTTTTTTAAGCTTCCTTACAAGTTTCCTCCATTTTGTTATCGGCATCTCAACCAACTCTAGTCGGACATCGCTGGCTGCCCTTGGGAGGTGTAAAATATTTGCAGGGTTTGGACTTGCATGTTCTAATCCAATCTGGCTCTCATATAATATTAGCCAATATAAAAAAAAAATTCTCCTAAAGAAGTAGTTTTCAAAATTCACGTGATGGTTGGTTTGGCAATTCAAGTAACGTGTCTTCGACATCGAACGCGCGAGTCCATGCCAAGTGATTCGGAATACTCGTTTCGGAATGCTTTATTCCACATGTAGCAGGCGGGCCGTTATAAATTGTATCGGAGCAGAATCTCTTCCAGTAAATCCATAGCTCGTGCATAAATGATCTTGTGCCCGATCTAACAAGGCGAATGGGTGTGAGATCTGTAACCTTTCAAGGTCTCGTGCTGATTGAGACAAGCCTTGTCAAGTAACTCACAAGTAGAATGCACTTTTAAATGATCACGGTCTCGTGTGCTCACAGAATGAGACAAGACGTTAATAACACATTTTTTTACATTTGATTCTTCATACCACAAGGGAATGCAAAATAACATCTCGTTTTAGTCATTATTTCGATCGACTGTTCTTTTTAGCTTTCACTCGCTTACCTTATCTGATTATGAGGTTGATATACAAGTTGAGATTTTCTAAGTAGGCGCGATTATTTCTCGAGTTGGGTCAGTTCCATCCTAGAATCAGAAACGAGAACCAGACTAGATTGGTCCAATCGGTCTCTATTCCCCTCGATTGGTTTCAGTCAGTCTATCCCTGCAAATTATGCAATTTGATTGGCAATACTAACCACCCCAACGGCTCCGCACTAGTTTAGCCTTCCAATTCGCCAGCTCGAATCGGAGAAGAAAGTGAAATCGCTGCGCTCCCGCACCTTCTCGCCCGACTCCCTTCCTTCTCCACCCCTCAGCTGCCAACGGCCCACGCACGTGGTGGCCCTGTCGCACGTGCTCGCCATCTGCCTCACCCCTCGCACCTCCATCTGGCCCCGCACGTGCGAGCCCCCACGCTCCCTTCCGCTCTTATAAATACGCCATCGCTGACGCGGACGCTGGCGCTTCAGTGACCAAAATGGCCGGGGAAGCTGTGACTGTGACCGATGCCGAGAAGCTTCGCACCGACTTCGTTCAATTTCTTCGAGCAGACGATCGAGGAAGGTAAGCTCGACGTCTCCATGGACGCTCTTTAGTCTTTTCAACTTGCGCTGGTTCTGCGTTTCGTTTGACGAGGATGAGTGGTCCGAGCGAGTTACATTGTTTTCGTTCTTGAAGTCGAGACTCGAACTCTGTGCGAAGTTCGGAAGCTTGTTGAATCTGTGTTTTGCTTGATTACTAGAGTGCGTGTGCTTGGAGGATCAGGTGTCTTGCTTTTTGTGATTGTGAAGTGCGTGGAGATCAGTTTGCGAGATTCATGTGGAGTGGATCATCCGTTGATTATGGATTAAGTGGAACAATGAGCGAAGGATTGATTGTTGTCAATAGTCTTCGGTGAAACTAATAAACGAAAATCGAGAGATAATGTTCTTGGATGCATTCATTCAAACTGATTCGTGCTTTTATGGAATAGAGATTTTGAGACTACAAAGCATTTTACTGGCATTTCGAGAGAACATAATGACTAGAAGCTTGTTAAAACAGAGGTGTAATCGTGAATGTTAATTGTGTCCGCTGTGCGTTTCAGTTGAGCTATCCGTAGAACCTGCAAAACCAGTGGAGAGTCCTTTATATCAAGAAGCTAGTCCGCCTCGTTTCAGTGAGGTACACAATTTCTGTGGGGACACATTAAGATCGTTTGCCTTTGTGAGACTTCTTGCTGTGGAATCGTTTACATCCGGATGTGGAATTTGTTTAGGGAATGCAATCTTGTCCCAAGGAAAACATTGAGAATCTCAAGGAGCGACTTAAGGAGGAAAATGTCTACTTAATTACTGAGGTAGTTCAATCCCTACGTCATTGCAGCTTCAATAATGTGTCCATTAAAAGATTATTTCCCATTAATATTTGCTTCTGGTTTCCGACTACCAATCAGAAAGGAGAGCAGGGTCGCTTGCCTGTACTTATCATAAGCATGAAAGAGGACATCGTCCGAAAGAGGCCTGCTATTGTGTTTCTGCACAGCACACATAAGTGCAAAGAATGGCTACGCCCTTTGCTTGAGGTAGCTTCCTCTGGCATCAGATAAGAGAGTCTCTGTTCATGACTGAGGAATAAAGCATATGCTTACTCTTGCTCCTGTTTTCTCCAGGCATATGCTTCTCGAGGATATATTGCTGTTGCTGTCGATTCTCGCTATCATGGGGAACGTGCCAGTTGTCTGACCACCTACCGAGAGGTCCTGTGTTGCTATTACTATGTTTACCTTTTTTTTTGTGGGGTTGGGGGGGGGGGTCGGAATTACTATGTTTACATATTCCTTGTTTTTGGATTCTGCATTGCCTGTACAAAGGGACTTGGTCTTCTGTAAATACTGTCTATAGATTTGTAAGAGAAAAATAAAACACACTTCAGCAATCACTATACACAATTACATCTTGTATTATGGCTATATGGTTTCCTTTAAGGGGATGATATTTTATTTTGTTTCTTCGTCTTTTTAGATAGAAAAATTCTCATGATTACCTGATGAGCTGGTTATCTCGGTCACAATGCAGGCACTTATATCATCATGGAAAAAGGGTGATACTATGCCGTTTATATTTGATACAGTAAGTCCTTTTATTTCTAAACGTTAGTGCTGCTGCCGTATTTGTGATCCCAATGGCCTCATTGCCTAGTTAGTGTAGTCATGTGATTGACTACAGAAATGCCGCTTATTTTAGCACTGGTATTGAGGAGACGACTTGAACCTCTGCAGGTCTGGGACTTGCTCAAACTGATGGATTATCTCACCAAGAGAGAGGATATCAACCCCTCAAAGATAGGGATCACGGGCGAATCACTTGGAGGTTGATAAATTAGAGATACCATAAGTGATGCTTACTGTCACCTATGTATTTGACAATCCACATTATCATCCAGGAATGCATGCATGGTTTGCTGCTTTTGCTGACAAACGCTATTCAGTAATTGTCCCTATAATCGGAGTGCAGGTTAAAAGTACCTCTTCTTTGATAGTCAATTTCTTTCCTTCTCTCTTTCTTTTGCTAGCTGTTAAGTCATAAAAATTTCTTTGAATGTTGATTATTTACGTGCAGGGGTTCCGATGGGCCATAGACAATGATATGTGGCAGGGTAGAGTTGACAGCATAAAACCTCTTTTTGAAGGTAACATCAAGGCTTATATGCTATGGTAACAATATTGATATTGCCTTATTTCCAGTTTCTTAGGCATCTAATTAATTTGAGCCAATTTGTTTGGAAACATAGCATATGCTATACCAGTTTATACGTGAACTAGTTTTGCTCTTTGCTGCATGGTCATAGATGCTTTATTGCCAAAATCATATTTCTGAGAGTATTTACTTTTTAATAGCTTAACAAATTCAAGTTATGCATTTTTTAAATATCTATTTGAGGATTTAATCATTTTGACACTAGAATGCAATTGGTTTAGTTGCTCCTACACCAGTAAAAATTATCCAGCTGGTATTCGATAATAGTACATGGAATGGCAGGTATACTTATTTCATCAAAGAACTTTTTTTTTTGGTTAAGGTTCATCAAAGAACTTTAACCCTTCAAAGTAGCACATTGTCAATACTCAGTCTTTGTACTTTTTCTGTTACCCTTCAAAGTAAATAGGCATTTCTGAAGCTACACTGCAGCATATTGAATGAAAATTGTGACATGAGCATCGTGTGCTATTAATGTCTACGAATTTTGTACTCATGGAATATTTTGGCAAACTATTGAGGGCTAGTTAGCCAAGTCTCAGGAAAGATCTAAGGGCGAGCTACTAATAATGCTTTTAGCTTTTCACTTGCAGAGGCACGTATTGATTTGGGAAAGACCACCATTGACAGAGAAGTAGTAGAGGAGGTTGTTATTTACTATCTATCCAATTCGACATCTCTGTTATCCAGTGGATTACCTATTCTCAGGAAGTTAGTAGGATTTTGAACATTTGATTGCTTAGAGTTCTGTTTATGCTTGTGTTACCTAATCTTCTGGAAGATTTTCCCTCTGTCTAATCATTCAGTAATGTCAAGCTTCTGGTGAATGCCATCTTAGGAAAGCTTATGCATTCAAGAGCATGCTGCTTCTCATAGTCATATGCTTTCTAGGTTGTACTTGAGGTTATACATTTAACTTCCTTAGATAGATGTGCGTCTAAACTCTTGCTGGTTTCACATTTATATTCCTGTTAAGCAGGTATGGAATAGGATAGCTCCTGGTCTAGCCTCTGATTTTGATGCCCCCAACACAATCCCAGCCATTGCTCCACGGCCTCTTCTGATAATTAATGGTAAAGTCAATTCTCACATTGAAGATGACATCTTCATATTACGTGCTGAAGATCTGCAGACATTGTTTGGTCACATTTTAAGAAATTCATTAGTTAGATAATCATGTTTAGATTGGTTATATGTGCGTGAAACATATCTGGTGATAAGTTGCTCATATAGAATCCTTGAGACATCTATTTGGTCTTAATTTATGGGTAACTCAATTCGCTGTTTGTGCATCATAAAGACAACTTGGTACTGAAATTGTGTAGTGTATAGTTGTTTCCCCTCCCATATCCTAAGTAGCACCGGCACCAACACGTGACACGATACGACATGACGCACCGACATGTCATTTCTCAAAAATAGAGAATTCCAATTCTGCTATCCTGTCAATAACCTGATAATTGTCAGCTACTTGACAGCTTGAGATGCTCTTTGTTGAACAGCAATTCTGCTATCCTGCCATAATTTGATAATTCTTGTGAAGGCAATGTTTAGATAGCTCTACTATCATCATGCAAATTGAAACTTCAAATGACAATTTCAGGTGGAAATGATCCTCGCTGCCCTCTTGCCGGCCTGGAAGTTCAAAATCAAGAGCATCTGAGGCTTATGAGAAGGCGCAACATCCAGAGAATTTTAAGTGACCTGGCACATCGTTCTCATAGATTTTATTCTCTGTTCTCCAGTTTAGGACATCGTAGACAGTCAAGGTAATGAATAAGAAAGGACACAACTCCTACATTTCTTTAGGTAACTGTTCTTTTCCTGAGTTGGCACCGATGGTAGTCCATTTTTCTTATTAGAAGCAGAAGTTTTCAGTCATCCTGAATTCGAGCAAAGCAACTAGCGTCTCCACCTCACCACCTTCGCCGGTGTTTGAGCTTTAATTCGGCTCTAGGGATTCACCGACACACCTTTCTTACTTAATCACAGAGACTCCGGCCCTTCGGTTCCCTCCATCCACAGTATCTATGTGGATGGTCGCGCTAGGCATGTGTCAGGCTTGGAAGTGACAGTGGCAACTTAGTCGTGACAGGTGGCAACTTAGTCGTGACAGGTGGTGGTTTGGTCATGATAGGCGGTGTTCGCGGTTTTCAACCAAAAAAAAAAAATTGTTGCACGGGCCAATGGGCACCAAAATTAGGTGCGGTTGTTACACCACTGTCCTCTATAATGGGATTACTGAAGGTGGAGGTTTTGTCTACGGATGACCCATCGGGTATGAACAGTGTTGTCCAGTCGTTCAGGAATGACTGGCTTCACTGCCTGTTGAATGTACCCACCGGGCTTATCGGGACATATGTCTTTCGCCCCAATCGTCGGCCAAATCCATCATTACCTGGCGGCACACACACATTGTCAAACATATACTTTCACGCGCCTGCACCCAGGCACACACCTACACCCACGCACGTTCCAACATTGTTACTATTATGGTTGATTGAGTACCCCACAAGTTCCATTGAAAAACTGATCTCTTCTTCCAACACGTACATTAATCGCGGAACCTGGAATCGGACACCAGATGCACGCTGATGGTGAAAGAGGCTAGTGACTGGTTCGACAGGTTCCTTAAGGCTTAAACAACAGTAACGATCTTGGTGTTTGTCTGGGCTATCTGTTTGCTTCTCATGTATTTTGATCTCTTTCAGTATGGTGTATCACGGTGCATGTTTCGATCTCTCATGTAAGCAACAGTAACGATCTTAGTGCTTGTCTGGGCTTTCTGTTGCTTCTCATGTATTTCGATCTCTTTCACGGTGCTGTGTCACGGTGCGTGTTCTCCAGAGCCGATCTTGGTCGGTGACGTATACGGCGTCGTGTTGTACTGTATGTACATGGGAACTTATCTTTCCCCTATTTCAGCGATGCTTTAATTCCAATTTCCTAGTGTGGTGTCTGAGTATATACCAGAAGATTATCTCCAGCATAAGTCTTTTAATCATGGCAAAATGGATTTAAAACCCATATTTTAATTCATATTTAAGGACATTGGTTATAAAGGGTTGCCTTGAGTTTTACAAACAAACTTAAGTAGATCATAATGGATTAATTATTTAATAAATTGAAGTGTCATAAATAAGTTATTTTTAATTCCCTTAATTTCTTATTTTTCATAATTTTTTTATTCTTTTTTCTCTTTTTCTATGAAATCTGGTGAGAATCGTTGCGATCAATCTCTAGTAGCCATCGGTCGCCAGACGTAGACGGGAAAAAAAAATATACAAAATTAAAAAAAAAAAATAAAAATAAAAATTGATTAAAATTATCTACAGTGTTTTTAGCAATATATATTAAAATTCTATGAGGAATAATTTTTCCCAATCTAGATTTAATAGGAAAGTGATTTAGCAATAGATATGAATGATCAGTTCCGATCTGGTTTGGTTTCCCTAAAAATCGAGAACCGAGCTGTTCGGTCCAGTTCCTAGGCAATTCCTTCAAACCGGTAACATGACAAAAAAATTGGAACAAAATAGCATTATAGTCAACATATGATTGTGCCAAAAAAATAGAATTTTGCATGTTTCCTCCCACGTTAAGACTCTTGGATAGAGTTCGAAGTAAACAAAATGGCAACCCAGAGAAGCATATGCAAGATGGATTCTAGAGAAGAAAAATTCAAGCATAAAACTACTGATGTCTGATTCTCGCTTTCGCAACTATGGGTGGGTTAATCAGCGTTAGGCCAGCATTTTGGCAAATGCTAGCTTGGAAATGCTAAAGGAAAAATTTTCTTCCAAAAACTATCTCACAAATTCTCTAATTTTCAATATTACCTTTTTTTACCACTGTCTTCGTCTTGGAAACGGACGAGGGAGATCTGTCCGCAAGAGTCCGATGAGGGCTGCCCGCGGCCACCTATCGTCTAGGCGACGCCTCTGCCATTGCATGACCTCAGGCATGTCGCCTGGGTTATGCAACCCCAGGCGGTGATGCCTAGGTTCATCGCGTGACCCAAGCGTGGCCTGGGCAACGCGACCCTCGACGAGGACTACCCAAGGTCACCGGCACTAGATCTAGCTCACCGGCGGCCCGAAACCTTCGTTGGTTTGGCGAAGGGTTTAATAATTTTTTAATATAACGGTAAAAAATTATCACCAAAAGCCCCATTTGCAAAGTTTATTTTAGCAAAACAACATTTAATCCAAAGCCCATTTTGAAATGAATTTTTACCAAACGTAATTAGCAATTTTCTAAAACCCTTTAAAATAAGGAATTTGCATTTCACCCAAATCCCATTTGAAATATTGAACTAAACCCACCCTATCACCCACAGCTTAGTTTCTTGGTAAGAGTCTAAGGGCTGGGCTCCATGATTTATCCCACCTTCAGCTTAACAATCAACTTCAAGGGTTACTTTAAAAATAAAATAAAAAATCAACAAATTCAATACGGGCAATCCGATTTTATGCAATCGAGAATCAGACTGCCCAACATCAATTCATTTTTAAGAACCACAAACTGAACGGCCACTTCTAAAACCGGAAACCCAATCACTGGTCCCTATTGGTTCAACGATCCTAGTCTAGTCGATCTGATTTGCTCACCCCTACACAAATATGATCATGTCGAGCATAGATCGGTAGATTAGTATTGCATCAAAAAGATC
>JAGVVM010001901.1:0-25039 GCA_019149425.1 Psidium friedrichsthalianum
GCCGTTTGTTATTTTTTCTTTCGCTAACCTAATCTCGTAGGAGCAGCAGAGTCGTCAATTGCGATTCCACTTAGTACGTAAGTACAACCTTGTCCCTTCCTATTTTTGACCTAAATGTTAACGTATCAGTTCGATCCTACACTTCCACAGAAAATCGCCCAGAGATCTGACCTTGCTCGGTCACCACTGGTGGTCCTGTCGAATTCGTGCGCCTCAGAACGCATGTGACAGAAGACGAGACTTGATTGAACTCTATGTGTATACGACGACACTCCTGAGTCACGGAGCGTGGAATGTTGATGAATCAATAAAGAGCGAATGGATCTCGCAAAAGGTATGTATAAAAATTACCTCTCTAACTTTCTTTGAATCAGGTGCCCGTGTGGGCGGCGACATCGTCATTGGGTTCGCCGATGGTTTGTTGTCCCCTGTTGCCGGGTTGCCGCGTGTGACGCCCGAGCTTCTTGGATGTGCGCCGATTGGTGTTGTCCCCGTCTGCCACTTCACCCCCCCTTCTTTGTAGTTTGACGTTAGTCTTCGATGAATCCAGAGCTCCCTCTTCTGGTCCGTCCTTGAGTCGATTTTGGGGAGAGAGAGCATGGAGTCGTGGGTGGAGCCGAGGAGAGGACTAACCCAATTCATTTGTGTGGAGGAGAGCATGGAGTCGTGGTGGGCAAGATAGAGGAGAAACCAAATTTTTGGGGCTTTTGTTTGTTTAAAGTTGAAATATGCTTTTACCCGCGTCCAATTTGGGCTTTTAGTCTCACGGTGACGTGTAAAAAAAAAAAAAAAAAATCTCGGCCGTCCTTTAAATCGATGGCCGCAGTTCTTCTATGTACCCTGCCTATAGCAATAGCTATGGCAGGGATCCGCATCCTAAGGGACCCCTCTCCAGTATCCATTTTTTCCGGATTTCCTCCATGACTAAAACTTTCGCTGGGTCCCATTGTTCACGATGTGCCCTCATCGATATCGAAACTAAATCCATGCCGCTGCCACCCTCCCCGTCGCTACGTGCCATCCTTTGTGAGACCTCCAGTCCACAGCTCGGTTTTGGTGAGCAAACATCCAGACTAGATCACGACGGTCCAAAGCTCTCGAGATGGACCGGTAAATCACCAAAAAAGTAGAAGAGAGAGAATGGACGAAGAAAGAGGTTTTTTCGTGGGTAACAAATAGGAAAAATATAAAAAAAAGAGGGCCACGAAAACTCCCCAGGCACCTAAACTTCGAGCATCACTGTCATGAGGATTAGGGTGCAATAAAGCTACCACGGCCATCCGTCAATCTTTCCTGGACGTATGATGAGTCGCAGTCGAACCTCGCCGTTCAAGAGCTCACATCACTGGATAGGTTATTATGGATTCCTCCTGCAAGTGTTGCTGTTTGCATTGTAAAAAGTTTGAGAGTGGGGCTCACGCAATCGATTATTGTCTACATGAAATTAGGAAAAATCTCACCACCATCGGTGACGCTTTCCCATGACTTACCCCGGTGCTTGGAGCATTGGGTTAGCGTGGGATTTTTTCATTGCTCTTTAGTGAGGAACTCAGATCTACTGGTACGGATCGACTTGGTCCATTCTTCGGCCTTTGCATCTTCTACTCACTATGATACGACACCAGGACAATTTTAGTAAAAGAACCGACTTGGCGCCTCTAGTTTTAATTAATGTCCCTTAACATGGAGGTCATTGAGGTACCTTAGAAGTCTAGTCCAGATTGAAGCCAATAGATATTGTAGGGTGTAATCACGATGTGTGTCTTTATCATCTCTAATATGTATCCTGAGCTGCGTGTACATATACCTATTATGCAATTAGAAAAAACATATAAAACATAAAATATAAAAATAAAAATCATAAAAATGAAAAATGCATAAAAATCATAAAAAAAAAATCATGAAAATCAGAAAAATACAGAAACGTCAGAAAAAATCCCAGAAATTAGGAAACGGGTCATTTCGACTGACCAATCCTATTTTTTGGTGAATTCCACCCACTCTTTTCACAATGACGATTTTGCCCCTTATGAGTCAAATGCCTCGAAAATTCAGAAAAATTCAGACAACTCAAAAATAGGAACCGGTCATTTCGACTGACCAGTCATATTTTTGGTGAATTATCCACCCCGATCTTTCCAAATGACGATTTTGCCCCTTATGGGTAAAGTTGTCTCGAAAAATTCAGAAAATTCAGAAAAATCTCAGAAATTAGGAAACGGGTCATTTCGACTGACCAATCCTATTTTTGGTGAATTTTCACTCCGATCTTTTCAAAATTACGATTTTGCCCCTTATGGGCAAATTGTCTCGAAGAATTCTGAAAAATTCAGAAAAATTCCCAGAAATTAGGAAACGCGTCATTTCGACTGACCAATCCTATTTTGGTGGATTTTCCATCCCGATCTTTCAAATGACGAGTTGCCCCTTATGGTAAATTGTCTCGAAAAATTTGAAGAATTCAGAAAGTCTCAAAATTAGGAAAACGGGCATTCGATGAACCAATCCTATTTTTGGGGCGTTTTTCATGTGCCCTTCGTTGATGTGTTCTTGGGTGTCGTCTTGGAAGAGGAGTATCGGTTGTGTTTGTGAATCATGTAGTTCATGGATTAATGATCGCGAAATGGATTGTAGCTGCTATGGGGTTTTTCATGTGCCCTTCGTTGATGTGTTTTTGAGTGTTCGTCGTTGGAAGGATATTGCGTTGACAGAGTGGATGTCTTGGGATTGGATGGTAGTTACTTTGATTTTTAGTGGATTTTTATTTGAGATCTGGTCTGGTTTTCGGCTGGACATGGACATTAGAAGTCATCTTGGGATCTATCTTGCATGGACACGACATGATGGAATCTGTTCCTTTACTTGTCTTATTAAAATAACTTGACGGTGATATGCATGACCAAAATAAAATTTCACCAAATAAAATATCATCCTATGATGCGCCGCTGGCCTCGCTGTTCTTTGCGCACGAAAACGAGGTAAAGTTCTCGGTCCTTTTGGTTTATCTTTCCTTTTATTATTTTCTTGCGTTGTTGAAACTTCAATCTGTTCTTTCGGGGCTTGAGTTTGAACCGGGCGGTATCTGAGCTGTGTTGTGAGTCATGCAGTTCATGGATGAATCATCGTGAAATTGGTTAGTGCTGTGCTGTGGCCCTTTGTGTTTTGGACAGGTCGTAGCTGCTTTGGCGTTTTTCATGTGCCCTTCGTTGATGTGTTCTTGGGTGTCGTCTTGGAAGAGAGTATCTGGGTTGTGTTGTGAATCATGTAGTTCATGGATGAATGATCGCGAAATTGATTGCAGCCGCTTTGGGTTTTTCATGTGCCCTTCGTTGATGTGTTCTTGGGTGCCGTCTTGGAAGGATATTGCGTTGACAGAGTGGAATGTCTTGGATTGGATTGTAGTTGTTTTGATTTTTAGTGAATTTTTATTTGAGATCTGGTCTGGTTTTCAGCTGGACATGGACATTAGAAGTCATCTTGGGATCTATCTTGCATGGACACGACATGATGGAATCTGTTCCTTTACTTGTCTTGTTAAAATAACTTGACGGTGATATGCATGACCAAAATAAAATTTCACCTAATAAAATGTCATCTTATGATGCGCCGCTGGCCTCGCTGTTCTTTGCGCACGAAAACGAGGTAAAGTTCTCGGTCCTTTTGGTTTATCTTTCCTTTTATTATTTTCTTGCGTTGTTGAAACTTCAATCTGTTCTTCCGGGGCTTGAGTTTGAACCGGGCGGTATCTGGGCTGTGTTGTGAATCATGCAGTTCATGGATGAATCATCGTGAAATTGGTTGGTGCTGTGCTGTGGCCCTTTGTGTTTTGGACAGGTCGTAGCTGCTTTGGCGTTTTTCATGTGCCCTTCGTTGATGTGTTCTTGGGTGTCGTCTTGGAAGGGAGTATCTGGGTTGTGTTGTGAATCATGTAGTTCATGGATGAATGATCGCGAAATTGATTGTAGCTGCTTTGGGGTTTTTCATGTGCCCTTCGTTGATGTGTTCTTGGGTGTCGTCTTGGAAGGATATTGCGTTGACAGAGTGGAATGTCTTGGATTGGATTGTAGTTGTTTTGATTTTTAGTGGATTTTTATTTGAGATCTGGTCTGGGTTTTCAGCTGGACATGGACATTAGAAGTCATCTTGGGATCTATCTTGCATGGACACGACATGATGGAATCTGTTCCTTTACTTGTCTTGTTAAAATAACTTGACGGTGATATGCATGACCAAAATAAAATTTCACCTAATAAAATGTCATCTTATGATGCGCCGCTGGCCTCGCTGTTCTTTGCGCACGAAAACGAGGTAAAGTTCTCGGTCTTTTGGTTTATCTTTCCTTTTATTATTTTCTTGCGTTGTTGAAACTTCAATCTGTTCTTCCGGGGCTTGAGTTTGAACCGGGCAGCTATCTGGGCTGTGTTGTGAATCATGCAGTTCATGGATGAATCATCGTGAAATTGGTTGGTGCTGTGCTGTGGCCCTTTGTGTTTTGGACAGGTCGTAGCTGCTTTGGCGTTTTTCATGTGCCCTTCGTTGATGTGTTCTTGGGTGTCGTCTTGGAAGGGAGTATCTGGGTTGTGTTGTGAATCATGTAGTTCATGGATGAATGATCGCGAAATTGATTGTAGCTGCTTTGGGGTTTTTCATGTGCCCTTCGTTGATGTGTTCTTGGGTGTCGTCTTAGAAGGATATTGCGTTGACAGAGTGGAATGTCTTGGATTGGATTGTAGTTGTTTTGATTTTTAGTGGATTTTTATTTGAGATCTGGTCTGGGTTTTCAGCTGGACATGGACATTAGAAGTCATCTTGGGATCTATCTTGCATGGACACGACATGATGGAATCTGTTCCTTTACTTGTCTTGTTAAAATAACTTGACGGTGATATGCATGACCAAATAAATTTCACCTAATAAAATGTCATCTTATGATGCGCCGCTGGCCTCGCTGTTCTTTGCGCACGAAAACGAGGTAAAGTTCTCGGTCCTTTTGGTTTATCTTTCCTTTTATTATTTTCTTGCGTTGTTGAAACTTCAATCTGTTCTTCCGGGGCTTGAGTTTGAACCGGGCAGTATCTGGGCTGTGTTGTGAATCATGTAGTTCATGGATGAATCATCGTGAATTGGTTGGTGCTGTGCTGTGGCCCTTTGTGTTTTGGACAGGTCGTAGCTGCTTTGGCGTTTTTCATGTGCCCTTCGTTGATGTGTTCTTGGGTGTCGTCTTGGAAGGGAGTATCTGGGTTGTGTTGTGAATCATGTAGTTCATGGATGAATGATCGCGAAATTGATTGTAGCTGCTTTGGGGTTTTTCATGTGCCCTTCGTTGATGTGTTCTTGGGTGTCGTCTTTGAAGGATATTGCGTTGACAGAGTGGAATGTCTTGGATTGGATTGTAGTTGTTTTGATTTTTAGTGGATTTTTATTTGAGATCTGGTCTGGGTTTTCACTGGACATGGACATTAGAAGTCATCTTGGGATCTATCTTGCATGGACACGACATGATGGAATCTGTTCCTTTACTTGTCTTGTTAAAATAACTTGACGGTGATATGCATGACCAAAATAAAATTTCACCTAATAAAATGTCATCTTATGATGCGCCGCTGGCCTCGCTGTTCTTTGCGCACGAAAACGAGGTAAAGTTCTCGGTCCTTTTGGTTTATCTTTCCTTTTATTATTTTCTTGCGTTGTTGAAACTTCAATCTGTTCTTCCGGGGCTTGAGTTTGAACCGGGCGGTATCTGGGCTGTGTTGTGAATCATGCAGTTCATGGATGAATCATCGTGAAATTGGTTGGTGCTGTGCTGTGGCCCTTTGTGTTTTGGACAGGTCGTAGCTGCTTTGGCGTTTTTCATGTGCCCTTCGTTGATGTGTTCTTGGGTGTCGTCTTGGAAGGGAGTATCTGGGTTGTGTTGTGAATCATGTAGTTCATGGATGAATGATCGCGAAATTGATTGTAGCTGCTTTGGGGTTTTTCATGTGCCCTTCGTTGATGTGTTCTTGGGTGTCGTCTTGGAAGGATATTGCGTTGACAGAGTGGAATGTCTTGGATTGGATTGTAGTTGTTTTGATTTTTAGTGGATTTTTATTTGAGATCTGGTCTGGGTTTTCAGCTGGACATGGACATTAGAAGTCATCTTGGGATCTATCTTGCATGGACACGACATGATGGAATCTGTTCCTTTACTTGTCTTGTTAAAATAACTTGACGGTGATATGCATGACCAAAATAAAATTTCACCTAATAAAATGTCATCTTATGATGCGCCGCTGGCCTCGCTGTTCTTTGCGCACGAAAACGAGGTAAAGTTCTCGGTCTTTTGGTTTATCTTTCCTTTTATTATTTTCTTGCGTTGTTGAAACTTCAATCTGTTCTTCTGGGGCTTGAGTTTGAACCGGGCGGTATCTGGGCTGTGTTGTGAATCATGCAGTTCATGGATGAATCATCGTGAAATTGGTTGGTGCTGTGCTGTGGCCCTTTGTGTTTGGACAGGTCGTAGCTGCTTTGGCGTTTTTCATGTGCCCTTCGTTGATGTGTTCTTGGGTGTCGTCTTGGAAGGGAGTATCTGGGTTGTGTTGTGAATCATGTAGTTCATGGATGAATGATCGCGAAATTGATTGTAGCTGCTTTGGGGTTTTTCATGTGCCCTTCGTTGATGTGTTCTTGGGTGTCGTCTTGGAAGGATATTGCGTTGACAGAGTGGAATGTCTTGGATTGGATTGTAGTTGTTTTGATTTTTAGTGGATTTTTATTTGAGATCTGGTCTGGGTTTTCAGCTGGACATGGACATTAGAAGTCATCTTGGGATCTATCTTGCATGGACACGACATGATGGAATCTGTTCCTTTACTTGTCTTGTTAAAATAACTTGACGGTGATATGCATGACCAAAATAAAATTTCACCTAATAAAATGTCATCTTATGATGCGCCGCTGGCCTCGCTGTTCTTTGCGCACGAAAACGAGGTAAAGTTCTCGGTCCTTTTGGTTTATCTTTCCTTTTATTATTTTCTTGCGTTGTTGAAACTTCAATCTGTTCTTTGGGGCTTGAGTTTGAACCGGGCGGTATCTGGGCTGTGTTGTGAATCATGCAGTTCATGGATGAATCATCGTGAAATTGGTTGGTGCTGTGCTGTGGCCCTTTGTGTTTTGGACAGGTCGTAGCTGCTTTGGCGTTTTTCATGTGCCCTTCGTTGATGTGTTCTTGGGTGTCGTCTTGGAAGGGAGTATCTGGGTTGTGTTGTGAATCATGTAGTTCATGGATGAATGATCGCGAAATTGATTGTAGCTGCTTTGGGGTTTTTCATGTGCCCTTCGTTGATGTGTTCTTGGGTGTCGTCTTGGAAGGATATTGCGTTGACAGAGTGGAATGTCTTGGATTGGATTGTGGTTGTTTTGATTTTTAGTGGATTTTTATTTGAGATCTGGTCTGGGTTTTCAGCTGGACATGGACATTAGAAGTCATCTTGGGATCTATCTTGCATGGACACGACATGATGGAATCTGTTCCTTTACTTGTCTTGTTAAAATAACTTGACGGTGATATGCATGACCAAAATAAAATTTCACCTAATAAAATGTCATCTTATGATGCGCCGCTGGCCTCGCTGTTCTTTGCGCACGAAAACGAGGTAAAGTTCTCGGTCTTTTTGGTTTATCTTTCCTTTTATTATTTTCTTGCGTTGTTGAAACTTCAATCTGTTCTTCCGGGGCTTGAGTTTGAACCGGGCAGTATCTGGGCTGTGTTGTGAATCATGTAGTTCATGGATGAATCATCGTGAAATTGGTTGGTGCTGTGCTGTGGCCCTTTGTGTTTTGGACAGGTCGTAGCTGCTTTGGCGTTTTTCATGTGCCCTTCGTTGATGTGTTCTTGGGTGTCGTCTTGGAAGGGAGTATCTGGGTTGTGTTGTGAATCATGTAGTTCATGGATGAATGATCGCGAAATTGATTGTAGCTGCTTTGGGGTTTTTCATGTGCCCTTCGTTGATGTGTTCTTGGGTGTCGTCTTGGAAGGATATTGCGTTGACAGAGTGGAATGTCTTGGATTGGATTGTAGTTGTTTTGATTTTTAGTGGATTTTTATTTGAGATCTGGTCTGGGTTTTCGGCTGGACATGGACATTAGAAGTCATCTTGGGATCTATCTTGCATGGACACGACATGATGGAATCTGTTCCTTTACTTGTCTTGTTAAAATAACTTGACGGTGATATGCATGACCAAAATAAAATTTCACCTAATAAAATGTCATCTTATGATGCGCCGCTGGCCTCGCTGTTCTTTGCGCACGAAAACGAGGTAAAGTTCTCGGTCTTTTTGGTTTATCTTTCCTTTTATTATTTTCTTGCGTTGTTGAAACTTCAATCTGTTCTTCTGGGGCTTGAGTTTGAACCGGGCAGTATCTGGGCTGTGTTGTGAATCATGCAGTTCATGGATGAATCATCGTGAAATTGGTTGGTGCTGTGCTGTGGCCCTTTGTGTTTTGGACAGGTCGTAGCTGCTTTGGCGTTTTTCATGTGCCCTTCGTTGATGTGTTCTTGGTTGTCGTCTTGGAAGGGAGTATCTGGGTTGTGTTGTGAATCATGTAGTTCATGGATGAATGATCGCGAAATTGATTGTAGCTGCTTTGGGGTTTTTCATGTGCCCTTCGTTGATGTGTTCTTGGGTGTCGTATGTTTGCGTTGACAGAGTGGAATGTCTTGGATTGGATTGTAGTTGTTTTGATTTTGAGTGGATTTTTATTTGAGATCTGGTCTGGGTTTTCGGCTGGACATGGACATTAGAAGTCATCTTGGGATCTATCTTGCATGGACACGACATGATGGAATCTGTTCCTTTACTTGTCTTGTTAAAATAACTTAACGATGGTATGCATGACCAAAATAAAATTTCACCTAATAAAATGTCATCTTATGATGCGCCGCTGGCCTCGCTGTTCTTTGCGCACGAAAACGAGGTAAAGTGCTCGGTCTTTTTGGTTTATCTTTCCTTTTATTATTTTCTTGCGTTGTTGAAACTTCAATCTGTTCTTCTGGTGCTTGAGTTTGAACCGGGCAGTATCTGGGCTGTGTTGTGAATCATGTAGTTCATGGATGAATCATCGTGAAATTGGTTGGTGCTGTGCTGTGGCCCTTTGTGTTTTGGACAGGTCGTAGCTGCTTTGGCGTTTTTCATGTGCCCTTCGTTGATGTGTTCTTGGGTGTCGTCTTGGAAGGGAGTATCTGGGTTGTGTTGTGAATCATGTAGTTCATGGATGAATGATCGCGAAATTGATTGTAGCTGCTTTGGGGTTTTTCATGTGCCCTTCGTTGATGTGTTCTTGGGTGTCGTATTGGAAGGATATTGCGTTGACAGAGTGGAATGTCTTGGATTGGATTGTAGTTATTTTGATTTTGAGTGGATTTTTATTTGAGATCTTGTCTGGGTTTTCGGTGGACATGGACATTAGAAGTCATCTTGGGATCTATCTTGCATGGACACGACATGATGGAATCTGTTCCTTTACTTGTCTTGTTAAAATAACTTGACGGTGATATGCGTGACCAAAATAAAATTTCACCTAATAAAATGTCATCTTATGATGCGCCGCTGGCCTCGCTATTCTTTGCGCACGAAAACGAGGTAAATTTATCGGTCTTTTTGATTTATCTTTCCTTTTATTATTTTCTTGCGTTGTTGAAACTTCACTCTGTTCTTCTGGGGCTTGAGTTTGAACCGGGCAGTATCTGGGCTGTGTTGTGAATCATGTAGTTCATGGATGAATCATCGTGAAATTGGTTGGTGCTGTGCTGTGGCCCTTTGTGTTTTGGACAGGTCGTAGCTGCTTTGGCGTTTTTCATGTGCCCTTCGTTGATTTGTTCTTGGGTGTCGTCTTGGAAGAGAGTATCTGGGTTGTGTTGTGAATCATGTAGTTCATGGATGAATGATCGCGAAATTGATTGTAGCTGCTTTGGGGTTTTTCATGTGCCCTTCGTTGATGTGTTCTTGGGTGTCGTCATGGAAGGATGTTGCGTTGACAGAGTGGAATGTCTTGGATTGGATTGTAATTGTTTTGATTTTAGTGGATTTTTATTTGAGATCTAGTCTGGGTTTTCGCTGGACATGGACATTAGAAGTCATCTTGGGATCTATCTTGCATGGACACGACATGATGAAATCTGTTCCTTTACTTGTCTTGTTAAAATAACTTGACGGTGATATGCATGACCAAAATAAAATTTCACCTAATAAAATGTCATCTTATGATGCGCCGCTGGCCTCGCTGTTCTTTGCGCACGAAAACGAGGTAAAGTTCTCGGTCTTTTTGTTTTTCTTTCCTTTTATTATTTTCTTGCGTTGTTGAAACTTCATTCTGTTCTTCTGGGGCTTGAATTTGAAGCGGGCAGTATCTGGGCTGTGTTGTGAATCATGTAGTTCATGGATGAATGATCGTGAAATTGGTTGGTGCTGTGCTGTGGCCCTTTGTGGTTTGGACAGGTCGTAGCTGCTTTGGCGTTTTTCATGTGCCCTTCGTTGATGTGTTCTTGGGTGTCGTCTTGGTGTAGTCATTTTTCTTAGAGAAGGTCGTTATTTTTAATCTATGATCTCATGCTTTTTTTTTTAATTACAGAAATTTATATAAAATGTTAGAAATTTCTAGTTGTAACAGCTTATGAACACATAATTAACTGGTTATTTTTTTTATGAAAGATTTTGAGGGACACTTTATTTCAAAGTTGAAAATTAAAATTCAATCTAATTATCAAGCAGATATTAACCTTATGGTTGATTGTTAGAAAGAAATTTGTATATTTCTAATGTTAAATATTGCTGTTTTCGCTGCAGCAAGCCTCCCCTTGTTCTGCTCCGGTTTCTTGTCAGGGCTGCCATCCACGTCTCCAGCAACTTTGTCTCTGATCTCGTCTACTCCCCATGGTATCGCTTAGTGATGCCCTGACGGGCGTCTGTGAGATGGGGGCCTTCCGTGAGAAGTTCAGAAAGGCCTTCCGTAAGCACAGCGAAGACTTCAAAAGCATCCGAACTAATCTGATACATTTGTGGAGAGAGGTTAGTTTAGCTTAGGAGTAGTTAGATTAATATTTGTTGCTATCTTAATTTTTTAATTTCTGTTATTAGGAGTTTTTGTCTGAGGAAATGTCGGACTTACCTGCGACCTTGCCAGAGGTGGTGGGAGTTGAGGTTCCTATCGTGAATGATGAGGTAACTGGGTTTTGCTATCGAGCTGACCAACTATTGAGAGATCACTGTGAGAAGGGAGGCCGCACTAATGCAGAGAATGCCGAGGAGCTAAAAGTTGTGCTTCGAAGATTGGAATCGGATTCTCTCCCTATGGAGGAGTTGGCTGCCAAGATAAAGTATTATGGCATCACTGCTCCACACACGCAAAATGCTCTCAGTGACGCTTATTTCATGCCGACAAAGCTAAACTATTCCATAGCCAAATTCGAGAAGCCCCAGTAAGTATTGTTGGTGGATGTCTAATTTACATTTATTTGGTTTTGCGTCTTGAGATTTACTTTGGTTCTTTTTCTCAATCTTTAGTACAACATACATTGGGCCCAATAAAGGATGGTTATTCCATGGATTTTTTCACAGTGAGGGAGTTCTGGGGCTTCCCTTTGCCATAGCACACTATGGTTCTTGGTATAAAGAAAAGGTTTGCATCCTATACTATTGTTGCATTCCATGATTGTCTTGTTGGTCTATATTTTAACTTGATTTTCACACGTGTAGTTTAAAGTTGGCAAGAGAGGCAGGAACGGCGAGAAAAAACTGATGATGATTGAGATGAGTATTGCTGAGATCCATCATTATGTGGATCCAAAAGATAAATCTCATCCTCAATTTTCTACAGTGGAAGACCTGCAACTTCACATGTCTTCATTCGAAGACCAGTTACAATATGAATTTGGGCAAGAAATTGAGCTTGGTCAAGCACTTTCGAAGGTTAGCTTGAATCATCTTTGGGCTCGATTTTTCTTATCCTAACTTGTCTCACAAATTTCAACTTTTATTTTTAGGGAAGCGTTAATAATGAGATCATCGGCTATTACATTGGAAGAGTCTTCTTGTTTTTGACTCGGGTAGGGATAGACAAGGATCGCTTGCGGTTTAGACAGCGCGTTGGTAACGAGAAGGGGCAGAATGCCGCAGATTGTTGGGCTGCTGAAGTAGAGTGTTCGTTTGGTTGGGTTGAGTGTGTAACGATTACGGAGAGGTCAGCATATGATTCACAAGCACAAGCCGTAAGAGTTATGCTGCTTGCTGAAAGAAACAGCTGCATCTTTTGTTATCTAAATAAGTGAAATAATTTCGTTCCGCTAAGCATAGAGGCATCTAGTTGGACTGATGACTGTTATCATTTGACAGGCGAAAATTGGAGTATCTCTTGTTGTGCGTGATGAATTTGCTGAACTCAGAGAAGTGGAGGTAATTCTTCGGACTAGTTAATTTTGCTAGCTATTCTTGGAGTACATGGAGCTGGTTTCTGACCTTTATTTGTGAATGCTTGAGTTTGTTATCATGATTAACTAATTGAATTTTGAATGCAGAAGGTGCTGATTGAACCAAATGAAGTGGTCCTAGGTGGCTTTGAAGGAAGTAAAAAGATGGTTGTGGAAGCTCTTTTGGTACATGCCAGCAATTCCTTGGTTTTTGCTCTTTTGCTGCTAGGCATATATGAAATCTTTTCTTTTACTTTATGCTCGCATTTGTTTGCATTTGTCTTTTTAACACCAGGCAATGGGTCAAGATGAAGCTTCGAAGATGATGACAACTTTTGAATCCGAGGGATGGGCTGAATTGTGTGTACGCTCAGTGGGGAGAAGAGTTGGAATTGAGAAGAGCATGGTCAAGATTGTTTCGGGTCGGTTTACTCAAATCACGGCAATATTAGTCATCTGTTATGAGTTTTCTAGTTCCATTGAACACATAGCACACTTAATTTGTGAGCATTCCTTTTGCACGAGGTACTTTGAAGATAAAGAAAGGAATTTGTTCAGGTTCCATCCAGGAATAGCTCCTAACCAATGTGCAGTTTTCTGTCGAAAGAGGGCTGTTAAGTTTGGCCAGTTGTGACGAGATTACCGAATCACTGAAGGCTGCTGGTATTGCTTGCGCGAGAGCAGTTGAAGGTACTTATCCATGTAGAATTTAGGTCCTCCATTCTTGCGTAAAATTGAGTTTCTTTTGTACATATTTTACGGACATCTCTTCTCTTTCCATTTTCTTTCTTGAAAGGGAGCTATATGTTGATCCCTACTGTGCCCTGGCTATGTTTACAGGACACACCTTGCAGGACCAATATGATTATTGCGATGGGCTGGGTGTGCCCTTGGCAATTTTGTCGAATCAGATAATAAGGTGAACATTCGAGATAGGGATAGCACACAGCAAGCTCTAGTAAGTGTGGAAGCAGTGGTCGCATTTGTGGAGGACGTGATTCGGGGCATACCTGGTACGAGACAAGGGCGCGTTATGAACGTGCTGGTTGAGTTAGCAATCAAACATTTTGTCACAATTTTTGGATTGTCTGCAAACGAATGGGTTCTTACTTTTGGATGTGTCTTTTGGTGTTCCCAAGGGGCTTTCAGTCCTCAAAAAAAAACGAAGGCCAGCATTTGGCATGCTCCTTGATTTGTGGAGGACTTGAATTTGGTGGCGCACTGATACAGACAAGGACGTTTTTTCCAAACGTTATGAACGTGCTGGTTTGAGTTAGCAATCAACATTTTGTCAATTTTTGGGATATCTGGAAACGAATGGGTTACTGTTGATGTGTCTTTTGGTGGCTAAGAGGTAAAGCAAACCAAAGTTTCAGATCTGTGTTGGCCTCTTCTCTTGATTTTCCATCTCTAATTTTTCATGGAAATTGTCTTAATATTCAGTCTAAAATACATGGAATTTTGCTTTGTTTGCATGTGCCATTAGGGTGGGTTTATTTTGCCGAAAAGAAGCCTGGCCTCGTTGAACCGGGCCATGGCTGCCCTACGGATCAGTCTCAATCCAACCGTTAAACTATCATCTTTTACCAAGAAAAACATGAGAAACGACAACTGGATCAATGCGAAATCGTGAATGCAAGTACATGTGGACAGTTCAAACGCTTTCGGAAGAAGAGACTGTACATGAGTTACGCAAAGAGGAAATTGATGATGTCCCATGAGAAAGAAGTTCTCTTGTTGATGCAAAACAGAAATGAACCACACGATTTCCGCAATTCCTAACAGACATAAATAATCAGCATTCAGACACAACATTGATGCCTCATTGACTACATTCTTTTTTCAGGTCACATCTCTAAAATACGAAAAACAATATCTTGGCCTATTCTTGGTCCCCACTTGCCAAGATTCAAGAGGTCTCGAGTTCAATTTAGATTCAAGAGGTCTCGAGTTCAATTTGTTGCTTTCCCCTTCCCTGTCTTGTCTATACCAAAAAGGGCTGGGAAAATTTAGATTCACTTCGCTTGCTGAGGAGATGCACACATGCATTGTAAACAACTAGAGTCAAGGATCAGCTCCAACTAGCTATGCCTCCTGAAATATAAAGGCTTTGAAGGAAGATATCAACCTTACTCGTTCCGAAAAACTGAATTTGAGAAAAAAAGCACCCACCACTGAGCTTCACGAGCAAGTGAATGAACACAGATCACCCCAACTAAACTAAAACCAAGCGGCTCGTAGTTTGGGAGCAAAAGAAAGTTCTGCACCTCCGAGTACAACTGCAGTCACTTATGGCAGTTCTGCTTGTACTCAGTCAAGGAAGCAACTCATTTAAGCACTACTTTGTATGCATATCAGATCAAACGTTATAGCGCCCTGGCACATGGCTCATGGAAAAAACAAGCAATTCTTTCTGCCAATTGTCAGGTGTTCTGTCTAATCTTCATAGTTGCTACCTCCTGAGCATCCACGGCACTAAGAACAGGATCTACAGTTCTTTCAGCCTCAGATGTCTTGGTATGAAAAGTTTCTCTTTCGTCACTCCCTTAAATCTCATCTGCTTTTAACATCTGCTATAACCTGAAGAAGGTCAAGGGATAGCAGCAAGGTCCAGTTCAAGGCATCCCTTGGGAGCATTGGAGCTTCTTGACCAGTAAGCATGTATGAGGGAACCTGATGTGAAAATCGGAACATCTCCTCTGGGAATCCTTCTGATTTCCCTGAGGTTCAGATGCCAATGAAACACTGCCCTGAATCCGGCGACTTTCACCAATGGAATGACAAGCACACCTTGTTCTTCATCATAGTCTTCTAGCACCTCCACCATGTCATACTTATGCATTATCTCATCTGCAGTCAGCTCATTCCAATTAGGGGACCAATTTCTATAGAGAGCCCATACATCACCTTTTCTTAAAAATATGTATATAACAGCACGCACACCTTTGGTCCACCAAGGAGAAATATCCGATAAGAAAATGAAGTTCTACAAATCCTTTATATTATAGTTGCTGGGATCCATAAATAGTGACCAAAGAAAGGTGACGTTCTTGTTCCAGGTGTTACCGACCATAGTGATGTGGGCATTATCTCCCATTTAAATTCTTTCCTTTGCATCCTACTTCAAATGTCTCATTAGTCACTCTAAAGTGAATAAAGAGATAAAGAAACTCTGCCAAATGTGCACATAGGAATGATAGTGGCCAGTTTCGCGACTTTTAGGATTCAAAACTTATCACATCATTAACATCAAACATAATGTCACATCATTAACATCAAACATAATTCTTTACTTCACTACTTTTAATTAATTTTCCTTAAGGTCCATGCTCACGAGAATATGTCGACTTGATGTTTGTTTTGATGCTGTAACCAGAATGAGAATCAGCAAAGTTAAAGGTAGAGTCCTGAAAATTACCTCCCTCCTCCCAACTTGAGCATAGAAGTTGTTCAGCAGTGCTCTCTTAGCCTCTCGTACTTGACAATACACAACAAGCCTTGGGAATTGTATTTTTCAACATATCACAAACCGTTCCGATATAAGCATTTACGTTGGACCCTGAAAAGCATACATCATTAATATTTCTCAATAAAACGGGAACTCCATTTATTTTCCAGTTAAAAACACAAGTTTAATCCGAGTATGTGATGATAACTGATGCGACTTTTAGCATTACAAAAGGGGAAACCGTAGAGGATTTATCCATTGATAGATAACTTGAAAGGCTAAAAGGCGAACTCTGACATAACTCTGAAGCAAGAATAGATCGTGTTTGCTAAATCATTCATGCTTAGATACACAGTAATTTCACTGTTCCATGATGATACTATGAGACCACATACCTATCCTCCTAAAATGATTATCTGAGTAGCGAGGGACATTTGGGTTTGCATTTGGACCCTTTTCTGGTTCAAGATGAAGTTTCCGGAAAAATTCCACTGTTAGGTAGCTAGATTCCATCTCAACAAGTCGGAGAAGTGTCCTACGGCTTTCTTCGCGGAATCTTTCCAGTGCTTCATTTGCAACATTAGCAATGTCTGCTTGAAGTGATGGAAACCGCTTCAACTCCTA
Source organism: Psidium friedrichsthalianum (assembly GCA_019149425.1). Taxonomy (NCBI): domain Eukaryota; kingdom Viridiplantae; phylum Streptophyta; class Magnoliopsida; order Myrtales; family Myrtaceae; genus Psidium; species Psidium friedrichsthalianum. Next base: position 16,515 of record JAGVVM010001901.1, read on the forward strand.
GAATTACCAATGACCACGCAAGTTCTGGTTAGAAAGATCAGTAATCATCTTCTTATTGAGAGCTTCATCGAACAAGCAAAGTGATGCTATCTACCACCATCTCTAATTTGGTGAACAAGATACTAACTACAGTATGAAAGACAATGGTAGTTCCACCAATTGAGAACATCAGGTGCTTACAATAAATATTTATATTTCTTATGTCACAGTACTTAATTTTTTGTACCTGCATAAGATTCAGTCAAAAAAGCTCACAGCCATTCAAAGGTATTTCATTCTCAAATATAAATCTGCACTCTAAAATGGCAGAAGTATATCTAAGTTGCCAGAATTTTTTTTGCCGGAAGATATGATTTTTTCAACTATACAGTTCTAGTTTTTAGTGTGTGAATTGCCATTGCATGTCGTGGAGTTGTACAAAGCAAGACCGCACCATTGCAAACTGTAATGGTAATTACAACATATATATACAAAAACATAAGTTGCTTACCTCTGTCGCAACAATCGACTTGCGTACAAGTTCTTTCAAAACCAAGTGCACCTGAGGGGTAGAAAGATAGTTTGATCATTCAAGAAACTAGTAGAGAATCTTGCGCCTTACTGGTTGGGGGAAAAAATCATCAGGTCCACATGAAAAAGAAAATGTAACAGTTATGACCATCATAACTATGTAAAAGTTACAGGATCATCCTCTTAAAATTCTATCTTCAAGAAAGCTCTGATTCGTGAATATATGAGAACAAGGCAGTACACAAATTCACTAGTGTGGAAGTTCAGTCTTACCATCTATTATGAGTATGTGCATGCAGGGGAGTTTTTGTGTGTGTGGCCGCACATGCAAGCATGTGTTAAATATCACGTGATTGTTTAAATGTTACCGATACAATTCATTTATGTGTTGAACAGGAAGATCTGGTGGACATAAAACAATAGATCAACCATGTCGGCTGTGCGTGTACCAAAGTTTGGTCTTTCAAACCTACCACAAATAATCTGGTAAAGCAATAAGAAGCTGCAACCTAAGAGATATGCATTTCTCGTAGCAATCAAGACAGCATTTTCCACCCACTAGAGCATCAGTGAAATGAAAGAATTATAGCATCTACTGAGGCTTCAGCTGGGCCTTTGAAGTAGTTAATAGATCCATCAATGAGTCTTCGGTACCCTTGTTCTGGAGCTATCAAGTGGGGCTGATAACCATCAGCCTCAGATACAACTTTTTGCACATTCTTCAAAGAAAGATGGCGATCCAAAGGGAGCTTCTTTAAAGCAGCTGGCAATTGATGGTCGAAAACCCCATATATCCGATCACCACCGGGTCGCCTGGACAGCAACTTGTCACTCAGCCATCTTTGGCTCTCACAGCGGAAGATCGCAAATTTAATAGCCTCTAAAACAAACAACATCATATTCTCACTGGAGAAAATCTTATCCATCCAGAGTATTTCAAGGAGTTTTTGGCAAAAGTCTTAATGAACCTAAACACAATTTTGTAATTTTAAGTGCATCTAAAAGATTAATCATTTGAATCAATCACCCTTATGCATGAACAAGCATATTGGGTCAAGCCAAGACTGCAGAACAAGAGTCATACGGATGCAACATGGAGCCTCTTAATCTGATATATGTTAAACCCATGGTGGTTGTGGACCCACTAGAAATCCATCTAAAAGCCAAGCTGTAGACCCACCGTGACATATTGAGACACTAATGTTTTGGTTACTCATCCTATCTTATCTATTTGTATTTCTATCAACAATTTAAACAGTGGTACAGTGCATGCCTTCTCTCTGACCACAAACCAAATAAAAAAACATACGAAACATTGCTATGTCATTTTAAACATTCAGTTAATAGCATACTTCTTTTGCAGCAATTGCATCAGCAACAACAATAACGATATACTAAACATTGTAAGTCCTCTCATTTACAAATTTCCACAATATAAGACAACCACATTTCATAATGAAGGCATTCCTCTGAAAAGCTAAGGCAATGGGCCCAGTAGCTAAGCTGATGGCCCCTTTCCTTTGAGAATGAACCAACCATATACTGTCACCATCATCCATCAATGTCAATGTCATGGAATTTCTTTTTATTAAATCCATGAACAGAAACCAAAAGAGCAAATATCAATTCCAAATCAAAGAATGGAACTCAACTAATCCAGTCAGTTCCCTATTGATATTTTTTGAATGCGATACAGCTAAAACAAGAAATAAAGTTGCTTCTCGTTTTACCATTTCTTTATCCAACCCATCCTTATGTTCAAACTCCTAGAAGAAATTACTAATTTTGACCACAACTAAGTGCCACCATTCCATTCTCCATTTCTCAAGCAATGTTGCATGGTTTTTAAATATGAAAGCGTGTTTTCTTCTTAAAAATGTTTCATACTTCAATACATTACCTGTTGAGTACCTAAAGAGAGCTAAGTGCTGTAACCTAACAATTTATTTCTGTTGTGTACTGTTGTAGAAGCATGAATTGAGGATCTTATTAATCTTCCATCACAACCAGGGCTTTTTATGGATTAGTTAACAGCACTCTTACGACAATTATCAGTTTAACTGAAGATACAAAATCAGCACCAATTGCCAAAAGAATATATATGAAGAATTACCCCCCATCCAGGTGCCCTTAAATACACGATCAAATGCACGGCAAAGTTCCAAAATAGTGTAGAGCTGGGCTATATGAAGAATGAATGTACTTCAGGTACATTTGTCAGGGAAGAAAATTGATTCGAGTATTAAAAGAGTAAGCAGACTGCTACCCCTGAATCCACCGCAATGGGTCTGCCAATACGGTCCAACTCTGCATTAAGTTCATCTATTGTCTTGTTTATCAGGGCAATAATACTTGGAATCCTCTGTCGGATAACAATCTCCAAATGCTGAGAAATAAATTTTCTATTAAGTTTCTTGCATTTGTGAAATATGCAAAACTTGGACAGGTAGAAAGGATGAGGTAAAGTCTTAGCAAATTTTGAAAACAGAAGAATGAAAAAACCTGTGATAAGAGCTTCGCAAGATACTCTGAACCCATTTTGCTAGCCAAGTGTCCATACTCAGGGCCTGTTTTCAAAGTATTCAACCTCTTTTCTACGTGCAGCAATCATGTCAACGTTCTTGTTGATATCAGCTTGTGAACGGTTAACCATACCAACCCACGGATGCTGTAATCTGTACGACTTTCCTTCGAGAACCTTGAATTTTCATGCATAGTTCATCAATTATATCAACTAAGAATCTAAGGAAAACACAGTAAGTGAAAAACTGCCCTTACGTCAAGAGCATTAGTTCCTTTGTCCATCAGGTCAAGCTTCGTCAATACCCCAAATGTTCTATCCCCTAATTAGACAAAGATGTTAAAACAGTCAGTATATTCACTACCAGACAAATGTCAAATTTCAGCATTGTAACTGTTAACCTGAAGGATCAACTTCTCTCGCAAGTTTGATGGCATCCGAAGTAGCAATATCTTGGTTAGCAGGTGATATTGCCAATATGATGCAGTTGGGCTGGATAATAGTAAATATCTTTCAGTTGTGTAACAATGTAGGTATCCAAATGTAAAAACAGTATCTATTTGAATAAAATTAATTAAAAAGAAGGAGGTGGAAGTAGAACTAACATAGATTTCTTTTACTATTCATCTCTGGAGGAAAATAAAAGTTGGTTCTGAATGAGAAGTGATGCCTAGAGTAATTTCTTTTTTCTCCAAACATGATGTGAAGATTTATATAGCAATGCTTTTCTTATAATGAAAATCAGGACTAGACTCTAGATCAAACTAATGACAGAATTCAAGACATAACCTCATAAAGAAGAGGATGAATAACAGCTTTTAGATACGTTTGGAGGATAAAAAATGTCACAAACTAGCAGTTTCGCTTTGCAAAAATTGATGCAATTGTTAAAAGTCAACTTCCTTTTTCCCATATAGAGGCAACTTCTAAAAGGAAGTTGTTTTAACAATTGCTTTAACAATTGCATCAATTTTTGCAAAGCGAAACTGCTAGTTTGTGACATTTTTTATCCTCCAAACGTATCTAAAAGCTGTTATTCATCCTCTTCTTTATGAGGTTATGTCTTGAATTCTGTCATTAGTTTGATCTAGAGTCTAGTCCTGATTTTCATTATAAGAAAAGCATTGCTATATAAATCTTCACATCATGTTTGGAGAAAAAAGAATTACTCTAGGCATCACTTCTCATTCAGAACCAACTTTTATTTTCCTCCAGAGATGAATAGTAAAAGAAATCTATGTTAGTTCTACTTCCACCTCCTTCTTTTAATTAATTTTATTCAAATAGATACTGTTTTTACATTTGGATACCTACATTGTTACACAACTGAAAGATATTTACTATTATCCAGCCCAACTGCATCATATTGGCAATATCACCTGCTAACCAAGATATTGCTACTTCGGATGCCATCAAACTTGCGAGAGAAGTTGATCCTTCAGGTTAACAGTTACAATGCTGAAATTTGACATTTGTCTGGTAGTGAATATACTGACTGTTTTAACATCTTTGTCTAATTAGGGGATAGAACATTTGGGGTATTGACGAAGCTTGACCTGATGGACAAAGGAACTAATGCTCTTGACGTAAGGGCAGTTTTTCACTTACTGTGTTTTCCTTAGATTCTTAGTTGATATAATTGATGAACTATGCATGAAAATTCAAGGTTCTCGAAGGAAATCGTACAGATTACAGCATCCGTGGGTTGGTATGGTTAACCGTTCACAAGCTGATATCAACAAGAACGTTGACACGATTGCTGCATGTAGAAAAGAGATTGAATACTTTGAAACAGGCCCTGAGTATGGACACTTGGCTAGCAAATGGGTTCAGAGTATCTTGCGAAGCTCTTATCACAGGTTTTTTCCATTCTTCTGTTTTCAAAATTTGCTAAGACTTTACCTCATCCTTTCTACCTGTCCAAGTTTTGCATATTTCACAAATGCAAGAAACTTAATAGAAAATTTATTTCTCAGCATTTGGAGATTGTTATCCGACAGAGGATTCCAAGTATTATTGCCCTGATAAACAAGACAATAGATGAACTTAATGCAGAGTTGGACCGTATTGGCAGACCCATTGCGGTGGATTCAGGGGTAGCAGTCTGCTTACTCTTTTAATACTCGAATCAATTTTCTTCCCTGACAAATGTACCTGAAGTACATTCATTCTTCATATAGCCCAGCTCTACACTATTTTGGAACTTTGCCGTGCATTTGATCGTGTATTTAAGGGCACCTGGATGGGGGGTAATTTCTTCATATATATTCTTTTGGCAATTGGTGCTGATTTTGTATCTTCAGTTAAACTGATAATTGTCGTAAGAGTGCTGTTAACTAATCCATAAAAAGCCCTGGTTGTGATGGAAGATTAATAAGATCCTCAATTCATGCTTCTACAACAGTACACAACAGAAATAAATTGTAAGGTTACAGCACTTAGCTCTCTTTAGGTACTCAACAGGTAATGTATTGAAGTATGAAACATTTTTAAGAAGAAAACACGCTTTCATATTTAAAAACCACGCAACATTGCTTGAAAATGGAGAATGGAATGGTGGCACTTAGTTGTGGTCAAAATTAGTAATTTCTCCTAGGAGTTTGAACATAAGGATGGGTTGGATAAAGAAATGGTAAAAACGAGAAGCAACTTTATTTCTTGTTTTAGCTGTATCGCATTCAAAAAATATCAATAGGGAACTGACTGGATTAGTTGAGTTCCATTCTTTGATTTGGAATTGATATTTGCTCTTTTGGTTTCTGTTCATGGATTTAATAAAAGAAATTCCATGACATTGACATTGATGGATGATGGTGACAGTATATGGTTGGTTCATTCTCAAAGGAAAGGGGCCATCAGCTTAGCTACTGGGCCCATTGCCTTAGCTTTTTCAGAGGAATGCCTTCATTATGAAATGTGGTTGTCTTATATTGTGGAAATTTGTAAATGAGAGGACTTACAATGTTTAGTATATCGTTATTGTTGTTGCTGATGCAATTGCTGCAAAAGAAGTATGCTATTAACTGAATGTTTAAAATGACATAGCAATGTTTCGTATGTTTTTTTATTTGGTTTGTGGTCAGAGAGAAGGCATGCAGTGTACCACTGTTTAAATTGTTGATAGAAATACAAATAGATAAGATAGGATGAGTAACCAAAACATTAGTGTCTCAATATGTCACGGTGGGTCTACAGCTTGGCTTTTAGATGGATTTCTAGTGGGTCCACAACCACCATGGGTTTAACATATATCAGATTAAGAGGCTCCATCTTGCATCCGTATGACTCTTGTTCTGCAGTCTTGGCTTGACCCAATATGCTTGTTCATGCATAGGGTGATTGATTCAAATGATTAATCTTTTAGATGCACTTAAAATTACAAAATTGTGTTTAGGTTCATTAAGACTTTTGCCAAAAACTCCTTGAAATACTCTGGATGGATAAGATTTTCTCCAGTGAGAATATGATGTTGTTTGTTTTAGAGGCTATTAAATTTGCGATCTTCCGCTGTGAGAGCCAAAGATGGCTGAGTGACAAGTTGCTGTCCAGGCGACCCGGTGGTGATCGGATATATGGGGTTTTCGACCATCAATTGCCAGCTGCTTTAAAGAAGCTCCCTTTGGATCGCCATCTTTCTTTGAAGAATGTGCAAAAAGTTGTATCTGAGGCTGATGGTTATCAGCCCCACTTGATAGCTCCAGAACAAGGGTACCGAAGACTCATTGATGGATCTATTAACTACTTCAAAGGCCCAGCTGAAGCCTCAGTAGATGCTATAATTCTTTCATTTCACTGATGCTCTAGTGGGTGGAAAATGCTGTCTTGATTGCTATGAGAATGCATATCTCTTAGGTTGCAGCTTCTTATTGCTTTACCAGATTATTTGTGGTAGGTTTGAAAGACCAAACTTTGGTACATGCACAGCCGACATGGTTGATCTATTGTTTTATGTCCACCAGATCTTCCTGTTCAACACATAAATGAATTGTATCGGTAACATTTAAACAATCACGTGATATTTAACACATGCTTGCATGTGCGGCCACACACACAAAAACTCCCCTGCATGCACATACTCATAATAGATGGTAAGACTGAACTTCCACACTAGTGAATTTGTGTACTGCCTTGTTCTCATATATTCACGAATCAGAGCTTTCTTGAAGATAGAATTTTAAGAGGATGATCCTGTAACTTTTACATAGTTATGATGGTCATAACTGTTACATTTTCTTTTTCATGTGGACCTGATGATTTTTTCCCCCAACCAGTAAGGCGCAAGATTCTCTACTAGTTTCTTGAATGATCAAACTATCTTTCTACCCCTCAGGTGCACTTGGTTTTGAAAGAACTTGTACGCAAGTCGATTGTTGCGACAGAGGTAAGCAACTTATGTTTTTGTATATATATGTTGTAATTACCATTACAGTTTGCAATGGTGCGGTCTTGCTTTGTACAACTCCACGACATGCAATGGCAATTCACACACTAAAAACTAGAACTGTATAGTTGAAAAAATCATATCTTCCGGCAAAAAAAATTCTGGCAACTTAGATATACTTCTGCCATTTTAGAGTGCAGATTTATATTTGAGAATGAAATACCTTTGAATGGCTGTGAGCTTTTTTGACTGAATCTTATGCAGGTACAAAAAATTAAGTACTGTGACATAAGAAATATAAATATTTATTGTAAGCACCTGATGTTCTCAATTGGTGGAACTACCATTGTCTTTCATACTGTAGTTAGTATCTTGTTCACCAAATTAGAGATGGTGGTAGATAGCATCACTTTGCTTGTTCGATGAAGCTCTCAATAAGAAGATGATTACTGATCTTTCTAACCAGAACTTGCGTGGTCATTGGTAATTCTAGGAGTTGAAGCGGTTTCCATCACTTCAAGCAGACATTGCTAATGTTGCAAATGAAGCACTGGAAAGATTCCGCGAAGAAAGCCGTAGGACACTTCTCCGACTTGTTGAGATGGAATCTAGCTACCTAACAGTGGAATTTTTCCGGAAACTTCATCTTGAACCAGAAAAGGGTCCAAATGCAAACCCAAATGTCCCTCGCTACTCAGATAATCATTTTAGGAGGATAGGTATGTGGTCTCATAGTATCATCATGGAACAGTGAAATTACTGTGTATCTAAGCATGAATGATTTAGCAAACACGATCTATTCTTGCTTCAGAGTTATGTCAGAGTTCGCCTTTTAGCCTTTCAAGTTATCTATCAATGGATAAATCCTCTACGGTTTCCCCTTTTGTAATGCTAAAAGTCGCATCAGTTATCATCACATACTCGGATTAAACTTGTGTTTTTAACTGGAAAATAAATGGAGTTCCCTTTTATTGAGAAATATTAATGATGTATGCTTTTCAGGGTCCAACGTAAATGCTTATATCGGAACGGTTTGTGATATGTTGAAAAATACAATTCCCAAGGCTTGTTGTGTATTGTCAAGTACGAGAGGCTAAGAGAGCACTGCTGAAA
>JAGVVM010001902.1:0-13489 GCA_019149425.1 Psidium friedrichsthalianum
CCCCCCTCGTGGCGTTTCGACTCCCCTCCCCCGCTCGCGCCCCTCTTCCAGCCCCGCCAGCAAGCCGCGTCCCCCCTCCGTCTGTCTTCCGATCGAGCGCCCCATGCAATCCCCTATCCCCCGCCCCCCCGACGCCCTCTGCTCTGGCGCCTCCCCCTTTCGCCCTGTCGGACGTCCTGCGTTCTCCCCCCCCCCCCCCCTGCCTACGCTTGCCTCCCTTTGCCCTGTTCTAAACGACGAAAAAGAGGCCATGACACGTTCCCCCCCTTCCCCGTCCGCAGGCTGCCTCTTACCCGGGTGGTTCCCTCTTTTCTTTCACTAGCATTCTAATCAAATATCCCAAGTTAACAATGTAATCGTCTCTATGATTGAATAATTCTTTTTTTCGATACTTCTCTACGGTGAGAGATTTTGCAAAGCATTACTTACTGAATGCAAAAGTGGAACAATATGGCCACACACATCTTTGGAAGCGCACTTCTTGAGCAATGCTATGGGACATCATCTTCGGATGGAGCGACTGCTAGAGAGAAACAAGGATCTGATTTACATCGCGTTCCGTTCTTGATAATTCCACTTTGCAATGACATAGAAACCTCACCGTAATTATAAAATTCCGCACAGATTTATAAACCCCATTGAATTGACATGATTGTTACAAGTTCTTAGATTCTGAAGAATCTTATACAAATGTGAATACGGGAAAAGGGACACTTTTGAAGTGCCTTTAACTTGTGTACGGAGATCTACTTTGGTTGCCTTAACTTTAACGCGGATCACTTTGGTGATAAGGTGGGGGGTTTTTTGAAAAACGATCATTTTAGTGCCAGTATGATTGGGGAAAAGGCCGGAAAACTGACGTGGCCTATTTATTAATATATGACCGCTGTGATGTGGATGCGAGGTCCACGTGCATGCCGGAAGGTCAACCGTGGCATGTTTATTAAAATTTTAATTTTTTTATTAAAATAATTTGAAGATAATAAAAAAGATGAAAAAAAAACAAACTAGGAAAACCAGGCGGCGAGGGCTGATAAAGCCCCTCGCCGGACCGCCGCTCCACATGCCGGCAGAGGGCGACGAGAGCTCGAAACGGTCGGATGACACAACAAAGGGAAAACATGGGCTGAGAGACGCGGATCTGGGCTGGATGGTGGCTGGGGGAAGCTCACGAGTGGCTGAGGGTCTCGGCGATGGGTTAGGACGGGCGACGGAGGTTGAGCGAGGCAGCTGGGGGTCGGGCGACTGGGCTCGAGTGGCTGGACGCAGACGAGAAGAGCTCGACAATGACACGACGCGAGCTCGGAAGGCAACGACAACGCACGATGGGGTGCCGGACAGAGGAGAGAGAGAGAATGGGTCTCGGTTCGGAGGCGTCGCGGAGTCTTGGGGAAGAGAGGGAGAGAGACGACAGGACTGGGCTGGCTCAAGCTTAGTCAGGGCGAACTTGGCTAGGGCGGCGACGATACGGCGCAAGATCGGGGTCGCAGAACAGAAGAGAGAGAAAATGGGTATGGCTCGGGGGTTTCGATCGGGGTTGCTGGTGGCAACGAGGCTGCTCAAGGGGTGTCGCAACGATCGATGGGGCTGATGGCTAGGTGGCGTCGGTGGATGGTGGCTGCAGATAGCGTCGGACGAAGGAGGTGGTGGCGATGAAGAGCTCGGCGCAGCGATGGGGGTCGCGGGTCCGAGTTGCAGAGGGGGGCGAGTTTAGCTTGCGAGCGAGATGGTGGTGCGACGAGGTGCTTAACTGGCGGAGGTGGAGCGACGGCAAACTCGAACGAGGGTGAGGCGGAGTGGTGGTCCTGCGTCCGCCGAAGAAGAGGAAGCCAAAGAAGAAGATGAGAAGGAAGATGGGGGACGTGGCAACCTACGTGGACTTGCTTTTATTTTTTAAATGTCATTTTATTTTAAAAAATTATTTATTAATTACACGTGGCACTTTTGGCCGGAATAGGCACCAAAGTGATCCTTTTGTCTCCGATTTGGCACCAAAGTGATCCGTTTGAAAGTTAAGGCACCAAAGTGATCTCCGTACACAAGTTAAGGCACCAAAAGTGTCCTTTTCCCGTGAAATACAGCATCGTTGATTCAAGGGGATCGAATTGCTACACACATTAAATGGATTTATTTGTTTGATTAGGCTGAAAGAGACAAAGGAGATGCTCTTGATGGGATAAATTGAAGGTGAGGCGCCAATAAACATTTACAAGACAACTCACGAAGGAGAAGGAAACCAATAGACTTTTCTATTCTTTTTGTATTCACCTCAATTTATCCATACTAAAATTGTTACAAAACACACCTATTTATAGGCTTGAAACATGACTCTCGATCTAGTCTAAATACATGAACCGATGCGATGTATATACTTAACATCGATACATGAACATACTCTTAATAAACTCACCTAATTATAACTCTACAATAAAGACTCTTAAAAGCAACGCTTACAATGAATATTAATCAGGGTCGTGCATCCATCTTGGGAGTCAAACGGACTTCTGCATGCTAATCGACAATCATGAATCTTCCTATACATTAAATCAACAACTATTCATGAATTTGGTTTAATTTCTTACACTTACCCTTAAACCAAATTCTCTTCCATCAATCATTCCAACCAAACTCTGAACTTCTGAAATGCATTGATATTGAGAGGCTTAGTAAAAATGTCTGCTACTTGGTCTCCCGTCTTCACATGTGAGACTTCAATTTCTTTCTTTCACACTTGATCTCAAACAAAGTGATATCGAGCATTGATATACTTGCTTTGTTCATGAAAGGTTGGATTTTTCGCCAAAGCAATGGTAGAAACATTATCAACATAGACTTCTGTCAATTTCAGCTACTCCATATGAAGCTCCTTGAGAAGTCTTCTTGACCATATTACATGACATGCACATGAGAATTCTACAATATATTCAGCTTCACATGTATATAGAGTAACACTTGGTTGCTTCTATGATGATCACGTGAAAGTGGTGTCACACAACAAAAATACAAAGCCTGTAGTGCTTTTTCAATCTTCAATGTCTTCCCCACAATCACTATATGAATAACCTCTAAGCAGAAAAGATTCAAATGGATAATAGTGTAACCTGTGAGAGACAGTACCTTTGATGTAGCGAAGCATTCTCTTTGTAGCTTTAAGATGAGTTGATTTCCGTATCTCCATGTACCGACTCACAATTCCTACACTATATATGATGTCCGAACTCATACATGTTAGATATCTCAAGCTTACAATCAAGCTTCGGTCATTGGATCAACACCAACATCATCATCAAACTTTGAAAGTTTGGCTTTGCACTCCATTGGTGTATTAACTAGCGTATAGTTCTTCATGTTGAATTTTCAAGGATATTTATTGTATATCCTTTTTGGGAAATAAAAATCCCATCGGCACTTTGCTTCACTTCTATGCCAAGGGAAGAATTCATGAGATCATTATCGGTCATCTCGAATTCCTTTACCATGGATGCCTTAAAAGCATCAATCATGCCGAACTATTTCTTGTAAAGATAAGGTCATCGACATATAAATAAGCCAATAGAACATCACATTTCTCTTGCTTCAAATAGAGTGCATGTTCATATGGACATCGAGAAAATCCATTTGCCTTGAAATAGGCATCAATTTTAGAATTCCAAGCTCTTGGTGCTTGTTTAAGACCATAGAGAGCTTTCTTCAACCGCAACACTTTATCTTCATCACCTTTGGCAATAAACCCATGGGGTTGTTCAACGTAAATTTCCTTATCAAGAATGCCATTTAAAAATGCTAACTTGACATCCATTTGATAAATTTGTCATCCATTTTGAACGGCAGTAGAAATCATCAATCTAACCACTTTCATGCGAATAAGAGGGGCAAAGACCTCATCATCGTCAATGCTAGCCTTTTGCTTGTATCCCTACATGACAACCAGCAATTTGATGGGATAAATTGGAGATGAGGCACTCACAAGACAACTCGCAAAGGAGAAGGAAACCGATATTCCTATGCTTTTTTGCATTCACCTCAATTTACACATACTGAAATTGTTATAAGACATGCCTATTTATAGTCTCGAAACACGACTCTTGATCTACTCTAGATACATGAACAGATGTGATGTATGTACTTAACATTGGTACATGAATAGACTCTTGATTAACTCACCTAATTATGACTGTAAAATAAAGACTCTTAAAAGCAATGCTTACAATGAATATTTTCAACAATCATGAATCTTCATATACATTGAATCAACAACAATTCATGAATTTGGTTTAATTTCCAACAACTCCCTGATCAATGATATGTTATGTGCGAGAAGCTAACGTATCAAAAGACGTCAATAGGAAGCACATCAAGGGATTGATAAACCAAACCAAGCTTGGAGGAAACATTAATGCTCATTGCTTCAGCAATGCCGAGATGCCATTTCTCCGACCATTCATGGATGTCATTGTGACCACCGCTCGTGTAGCGCATATGCTTTACCAGTTTGAAGATGGGTTTGGCGTCGATAGGAAGCACATCAAGGGATTGATAAAAATCCAAGCTTGGAAAAACATTAATGCTCATTGCTTCAGCAATGCCGAGATGCCATTTCTCCGACCATTCAGCGATGTCACCGTGAACACTGCTCGTGTTGCGCCTATGCTTTACCAATTTGAAGATAGGTTTGGCGTCCAGGACGGCGACATTCAGGGGAAAATTCTTTCTACGGTGATCGAGAGAACCAATGAAAGGTCCCAGTACTGACATATCGAATTATTGCCCATGAGACTTGTCAGGTTCCAGTACTGACATATTTGTTAAGTAATTAAATATTAACCACGCCTTCATCCAACAGCTTAAGCTTTTGAAACAGTTGGCAGTGGTCCCACAAAATTCACATGGTATCAGAGCAGGAGGTCCTGAGTTCATCTTTCAGGCCCCTATTTGCCTCCCCAATGATATATTTCCACACTTAGTACTAGGCAAAAAGACCAGACTAAGCGTGAGGGGGAGTTTAGAGTAATTAAATATTAAACCACGCCTTCATCCAACAGCTTCTTTGGAACAGTTGGCAGTGGTCCCACAAAATCTCACAATATTGAATTAGATCAATTTAGAAATTAAGTAGACAATAAGCTAGAATTCATAAGCTCTTTCTGTTCATTTTCAACTCATATGCGTTGTAGGAGAACCAATAAAGGTTGTCATGCATATCGCATCTCTACTCGCAGCTTTACGGGTTTGCCCGCAAGGTGTGTTCTGGACGACTTGTGCTAAAGTTCAAAGTAGCAATGAGATTTGATAGATACCCAAGCGAAAATTTCCAACGATAAGTACTACAATGGGGTGAAGCTTATTATAACTACTTCGTTGCCTTGATGCAATACCCATTTTTGTTTAAGCTTTTTCCCTTTCCCCTTGCCGGTGTTTGCTGCATGGAGTTTTCCCCCTTAGGTCCTGGTGTGAAAGTACAAGCATTTTTGTCATATTCAAAAAATTGTACTTGCAATTGATAATACAAATGTACCATAACATTGCAGAATGAGCATTCATCTAAAGAGAAAGTGAAATGAGACTTCTGGTTAGCCTAACAATTGAATGTCTCTTTCTCAATATTTGCGAATCGAAAGAACCCTGCTAAGATCAGTTCCTTTCTTAGTGACAGCGATGACTGCTCTGTAAAACTTGTCATTGCCTATGATCCACAACCAGCCCAGAGTGACTCCTGAAAATGTCCCACCAAAGAGAAAAAGTATAAGCCAGTTGCCCAACACATTTTTCTCTGGTCCCCGAAAAAACAGCTCATTTTGAATTGTACGGAAAAAAATATGCTACAATGAACACAACTAAAAAAGATGAAGTTCAGGTCAAACCTTGTAGCCTTTAGGTGCTACAATCACAACAGACACAGTAAGATAACCATGGGTCAAGCCCAAGAACGATACGAGCAATATCATCCACCCCTGATTACCATACTTTGCTGTGAAGTACAATGCCGGGACAAGCAAGAAGCGGGCAAGAGTTGCTAACATGAGGCCCGTTCGAGACTCTAACTTAATGATAAGGGGAATGTATTGAGATATGAAATCCCATACATTGAACAGAGCAATCAGAACCAGCGGGTACCTGAAAAAAAACCGGTGAAGCAAAGCCGTAATGAGTACACAAACCTTTGCAGAACGCAACATAGAGATTGTCTTGATATGCATACAATCAATAAAAGCATATGAAAACATCTTACAAATACAAGACATTCTAAAAAATACACGATTGCAATCCAGAAGTGTATCATTTATTTGAAGTAGAGCAATTGGCTTCCGTTCTCAGTACTCACCATGATCCCAAGTCGTGTTTTCTGGTGTTCTCGTAGAGAAAGCCTGGCAAAATTGTCAGTGCCAAAACATGTATAAGATATAGATCAATGGCATAATTGATGTTCTGAAACATCAGTTGTTTGTTGCTCAATCGATCATCTATAGGGTCTCCATACCAAATTTTCAAAATATTCAAGTTTTCAAATACATTAAATGGAACACAAATTTTACAACTACAACATAGAAAGTTCCACTACTATGATGTACCTCTCTTTGGATTCCAGCGGCAGTAAGATCAGCTGAGACAGTTTTAGAACCTTCCGAGGTTGCCTTGGAGCGCCAGTACTTCACAATCGGAATCTTAGCGAACCAAATCGTACATAGATTGTTGCAGATAAACTCAAAGAACGTGGAGATTGCCAGAAGCAAAACTGAAAAACAAATTGTACATTGACGAGAAGAGTTCTGCATATTGTTTCACTTGACAAAGCTGATTATTGCACCACGAGTTTCCTCTGTGTATAGACAAGGCACAACATAAAGTGGGTTTTATCTACTTACTGATAATATTTTGAAAAATGAGATGAGAGCATGATATGACATAAAACCTAAGTCATAAGGACTGGATGCTATCAGCACGTGATTGCAGATGACTGTCAAGTCAAACTAGACTTGCTCGAGTGTTCAAGTTCCACAAACAACAAGACCCATAAATACATGACAGGATGAATCTAGAAATTGATTAAGCTTTTCTGATGACGGCAAAGAATTATGTACTAGCGAACCTTGCGAAGACCATCATGAGCTTGGTCAAAGGCTGCTTTTGTGATCAGCCTCAAAGAAGATATTGTTGGGGCTAGTCTTATCATCTAAAGGGGGTGAATAGGTGATTTCAAAGAATTTTAAGAAATCAATGCGGAATTTAGACCGATAAGCTTATAACTTTGTTCAAACGATGATACTAGCAAGATCTGAGAAACCCTTAGATGCAACGCCATGCACAAATCTACTTTCACAGTTATATAAACAAAGAGATTAAGAGAAAGAGAATTTGCACAGAGAATTTATAATGGTTCAGCTTTGTTCAAGCCTGCGTTCACTTCTTCACACTAGCAGCCAATCGGCTGGATTCCACTAGTGAATAATTCAAAGGTTACGACTTGGTGAATAGACTTTTCGTCTAACACTCTTACACTCATATGTTCTTCTTTAAGTATTATAGCGTTGGATCAAAAGTATATGAAGGATGTGAAGCCCTCTTCATCTTGGAATTTAAGATTTTGTTCAGCCGTGTGTTGTGCTTTTCAACCTTGAGGTCTCTTTTTATACTCTTCCATCTCCAACTTCCCATTGCAAGGTCTCCAAAGAATTGCTCTCCAAACTTCCCGTTTGAACAAGATTGTATACAAAGGATTTCGTAACTGTTGAGGTCAATAAAGGAAAGAATTCCCCGTTGGATCAAATCGCCCGTACAATCATGATCTTGGGTTTCCATAGATGGAGTTCTTCATTATGTGAGTCATCCTCGTCTTCCTTAATCCATGTCCTTGATTGATTTTCAAAATTGAGAATCTCTAAGTATGAATCCAGCTTGATTTGCTAACCGTTGTAATGATGTAATATATCAATTAGATCATCTTGAATACATCTCTTGATAATCTGGTCATTGCTCATGAAATGCTTCCTCAGATCTTGAGCTTCTTTATATCATCTGAGCTCTCCGCTCAACGTACAGTGTTAGAGCTACTCTCTCAATGTCTAAGCTCCAGGCATCGTCTGAGCCTATCTTGCCAAATTCAATCATATGTATCTTGATCATACACTTTTGGATAATCTACAAAATAGCATTTCACTGTATTAACTTAGTTATTAGAGATTGTGGATTGTTTTGTTAACTTCAAAATCAATTAGGGGTTTTTCTCAACACTGTCAAAGATTTAAAACCACCCCACCATTTGGTCTTGTATTTGCATACTATGACCAAAATATTGGGATCATATGTGGATTTTGTAAATCAAATTCCAAGGAAGTGATCTAGGAGACTCTAAAATTACAAAATACATCAATAGAGGAGGAAAGGCTTCCTCACCAGGTAATGGTTTATATTTTGTCAATAATTTTTTGTATCTAGGTAGTGCTGTAAAAGGTAATATTTCAGGAACGGGACCAAAGTTTTCCCACCATCTATTAAACTAGTAAGGGATTTGGTGAATATCAAATTTTTTGCCAAAATAGAAAAGCTAGGTATGGCGAAATTTAATGCCCTATCTAAAAAAAGACATTCCACCAAGCTTGTTGGTAATCCAAAATAAGTGTAACTGGGTCTGTATAGGATGGATTGAGTGAGTCTAATATTTAATTTGATGGAGGCTATGGGATTGGGACTCCACTTAAAAGGATGGAGGATCCTTACTATTTTTACAGTGGAATAATCTATGATTTCAGCATTCGACTTATCTTGAAAATGGTTAAATTCTATTGAAATAGTTTCGGCTAGGATCTTCTCATAGTAGTCAACCGCTTTGAAGGAATCATGTGGAGTATAAAACTAGTTTTCTCCAAACATATTTTTTGCAAATATTTTGGGGTCTTCATTTAAAAATCCTTTTTCAACAGTATATATATTTTGGAAGGAGGGTTTTTGGACAAATTTTGATTTTTTCTGTATTAAAAGAGGAATTTGTTATTTGAGGTCTTATGATTACCTAGCTTGAAATTCTTTTTTCTTTAAAGGAGAAGGGGAATATATCTGTGATGGAATTTAAAGCTCAGTATCCACTGATTTTCTTAGATTTTGCAAGGTTTCTACGAGAAGCATGGATATAAGTTGGGATATGGGTATGGAGGGAGAGGGTGTCTCTTGTTTGATTGATGATGATGGTATTGAAGGTCACTTTTGATTGGATGTTTGGGCTGCTTGAAGCCAACTCCTAGTAGGAGTGAGTTTTCCTTGACTAGAATTTATTGAAGGTTTGTCTTTGACTTTGCCTTTGTCTTTTTTGGGGGGCATGGTTGTGTTCCTTGTAAGAATTCTCTGGTGAGAAAATCTGGTAGTGAGTTGGAGCTAACATTTATAAATTCAATGTCAAAATCAAAAACAAAAAGTATGGCTTGCCATCTGGTGAAAATCTATTTTGATGCAATGTTTAAAACATCTTTTGTAAAATATCTTTAGGAGACTTACAATCAATTCTTAATAAAAAAAAAATTGGTTTAGTAGATCTCCTTGGAATTCTGACATTGAAAGTACTATAGAAAGTATCTCTTTTTTGATAGTAGAGTAGTTTTGTTGGGTATCATTCCAAAGTTTTGAAATGAATTGAACGTCTTGCTTACTATTCTTTTTTCTGTTTAAGAATGCCTCCATACCCTATTTCTGAAACATCTGTTTCAACTATTTCTTTAACTATAGATTTTATTTTTCTGATAGTATCTGAATGTACAAATGTCCATGGTAGTGGATTCTTTTTTAATCTTTGATGTAATGGTTTGTAAATTACATTAATATTGGGTATGAAATCTATCACATAGTTGAGACTTCCTAGGAATCGTTGTAATTGGGTTTTATCTTTCAATTCATTTGGGAATTTATCAGCAAATTGGATAGATCTTTTAATCAGGACAATTGTTCCCAGATATATGTAATGACCCAAAAACCTGATTTGGAATAGTAATATCTTTGTCAGAGATATTGCTAATCCATTTTTCTTCGTAATATTGAAAAAATTATCCATATGTTTGAAATGTGGATCAATATTCATTGAGTATATAAGGACATCATCTATGTCTACAATGATAAAATCCGAATAGGGATTAAAAATTGTTGAAAAAGTTTGTCTCTCTGAATGTTTTGACTCTGACAAAACTTTCCTTTTCTATTCAAGAATTAAGTTAACACATTGAAATTGCATTTGCAGAGATGAGTTTGTGAAAAGAAGCTCATATAGATCCAGATCTGATGTTCAGACTCAAGAGAGAGATCTCATGTATCTACTTCTAAGTCTGTAGAAGTAAAGGTGTTCAGGTAAAAGAGGAATTGTCTCTGAAGGATGAGCGTTGTCTCTGAAGCCTTCAGATGAAGAAGAGTTCCGTTGAAAGACTTCAAGAAGCTGCATCTGAATACCTATGGGCTAGAAGATTTATGTGACTCATCAGTAAGGATCCTCCAGAAGCAAAAGTCGTTACTTAATTCTGAAGTAAACAGAGGAACTTCAGTTGTAAACTGACTCTGAAGTATGTTCAGACACAATTTCAGACTCAGTCTTATAAGAGACTCTGAAGACCCACGTGTGGCAGGTTTCCGAGACGGCTAGGATATCTATGGAAGTTTGTATGATTTGATTGACTGGATTCTTGTCTCATCAAATCAGGAGAATATCTACAGTTGGATGACACCTTCCATATACAAAGAATATGAGATTGGATTGACTCTACTTATGGAAAGCTGAAGTCTCAGTTGTATGGGCGACTGACTCTGAAGCGTTCAGACTCTGTTACAACGGCTAGAAGATCTTCTCTGATACAGTCTCCGTTAGTCAAGGTTGATGACGATCAATCAATGATTGAGGAGCGATCCTTGGGACACCTTGACCCAACGGCTAGTTCAAGGTTAGAGGAGTATAAAAGAGGATCAACGAAGACGATTGGGCAGTGTGACGAACTAAAAATTCCAAAGCTTTGAGCGATTCAAACTTGCGATTATTCTTTTATACACGAGAGACACACTTACATGTGTTGAGAGGCTATTGTGTTATTCGTGTGAGAAGCATATAGATTCTTGTAATCCTCAATTATATATAGTGAAATCAACCTATCGGTGTCAGCGGGGGAGAGTGGACGTAGGCTGATATAAGCCGAACCATAACTGTTTGTGTGCAAAGTTTCTCTATCTCATAACTCTGATCTTTGTGTTTTGCACGCCAGCCTTAGCATTCAGATCTGCTTGCTCAGAAGTTGCATATTTGCATTCAGATTCATAATTTGCTCACAATTAGAATCTCTAATTTCACTTCTCAGATTGATTCTGCATACATTTTGATTTGATTATTAATTCCGCATCATATCATTAAATCTCTTTTAAATCACCTATTCACCCCCCTCTAGGTGATATTGCTAGATTCAACCACCTACTTTTTGTGTATCAGAGCAAGAGTGCTCATATTTTTGGAATGTTTGTACTTCAGAGCTAACGATCTAGAATGTCTAGCATCAATAATGCAAGGATCAGCTGATTCACATTACAGTAACAAGCCACCATACTTCGATGGAAAAGATTACAATATGTGGTGCAATAAAATGAAGTGGTTCTTTAAAGCATCAGATGAATTAATGTGGGATGTTGTTGTTAACGGAGTTGTTTTACCCAGCTACAGCAATCCCTCAAACTGGAGATGAGACCAAATGCCACAGTAAACTCGGACAGATTCTACCACACAGAGCAAGGAGATGACAAATCCTTGACTCCAAGAGTGCATGCTCTCTTTGTGATTTATCCTATCCTTTATCCAAGCGTGTTGCAGAAGAAGAATATAAAAGCTATATGGATAGACTTAACGTTCCATATCAAGGAACAGGACAGAGTGAAAGAAAACCAACCTAGCGTGTTGCTAAGTGATTATGAAGCGTAAAAATGAAATCGATGAATCAATTGCTGATATGATTGAAGAGATTTCAGATACTAGCAAGTGCGTCTAGCGAGACAAAGGTGCTCCAGTGCGGAGGAACCTATGCAAGTACAGGAAAATCTTCGAGGACTCACTGATGAGGGAACTACGTCAAACAATCAATACAATGTGTGAGTGTCAAAAAAGCAGACCTCTACCATAGATGAGCTTGTGGGAAATTCGCAATCTTATGAAGCGAACGTGTCAATAAGACAAAGGATTCCAGAGGTAAAAAAGTCTATTGCTTAAGATCTGAGATACAGGGTGAAATGTCAGATTAGACAATGAAGATGACGACGATGCGAACTCTCACTCCTAGTAAAGGAAAAGTCAGAAAATGGCTTGGAAAGGAAGGAACTTCAAAGCAGAGATCATTCAACAACCTGATCGTCAATGGCAGCGATAGATAGGAAAACAAAGACATAGTATGCTTCATTGTCAAAAATGTTGTCATATAAAACCCAAAATGTCCACTTTGAAAAAGGACAAGGTCAAGATAGAAATACAACAGGCATAACAGCAGAAACATGAGTGATCAGAGACAGGAGGAAAGACTATGCGAACTTGTGTTATCATGGCAAAAATCCGACTAGATGCGACTCAGAAACAAGAGGTTATGTGGCTTGACGTACCTGTGATGAAGTTTTGATTACATGTAAGAACTCTGTTCAAAATTACAAAGAAGCTCTTAAAACGTTTCTCGGCTTAAAAAAGGAAAATTCTTCGTAAACCAACAGGAATGGAATCTCAATCAAATTAAAATTAGTTGCTGAAAACGAATTAATATAACGAGAGAAAATGTGATTTAGTTTAAAGAAAACATTCCTTAAAAAGCAGAGATGAAAATATTTCAAAAAGATTCAATCAAGGTTAACAAAGTCTTGAAAATATAATCCAAAACCAAGTTCCTATGGAACAAATCTGGTCTCGGTTTAAAAGGAAGGAGATTCAAAATAAGTTCAGATTCAAATGAAAGGATCTCTAGAAAACCTTCTAAATCTGCATATCAACTAGCATTCGTTAAGTCACTTCGCAAAATCGTATTGCAACAGCAAGTATAATTGTGGTGCCCAAAAACATATTAAGGATAATTAGCTGAAGATTTGGAGACCTGTAAAGAAAAATAACATTGTCTGACAACACAAGTGGACCCAAGAAGACATGCGGTACAAGGAAAAAAGTGAGCTTACTCTTCCTTGCAGATACCTCGAAAAGGAAAAGACAAAGTGGTCTTGGATAGTTGGCTGCTCGAGTCACATGACAGGTGATCCAGGAAGATTTAGTTCTCTCTTCAAAAGACGATGGACGCAACACTGTGTCCTTGGAGGAAAGAACAAAGGAAAGTGATTTGGACATGTAACCGTGGTGAAAATAGGAGGTATAAGATCAAAGATGTCGCACTTGTCAAGGATTTAATAGTATAATATCATATCCGGAAGTCAACTGTGTGACTCTGGTTATTGCAATCTCCTTCAGATATGAAATGCAAAGGTATTAGCAAAGACAAGAAACAAACTTCCTGGT
>JAGVVM010001903.1:0-38649 GCA_019149425.1 Psidium friedrichsthalianum
TTTAAGTGATGCCATTTCTGGCGGCGGCAGCTTCAGAACCACCTGAGCCATCAGGATAATGCCTCCTCACTTCAGATAGCCGATGACTTTGAGTTTCAATACCATCATAAGGAGCGCCAAAACCCAAGTTTTCTTGACCTTGCAAGACCTTCTGGAACCGGAAAGATTCCCCAAAGTCCGATGCTCCAATTCCATCTGTCAGATTCAACACAGTTCAGTAGTGTAAAGTCCAAACAGAAAAGAGAAAATCGTGTCTCAAACAAAAAGTTTAGAATACAAAACCTACTTGGAACCGGATATTCTGGTTTAATGGAAGGTATTCCAAGCCTTGTCCGCTTGGAACCAGGCAACATAAAACCAAGTGGATTGGAAACTGAACCGGATGGCTCAATTTCCCATGGACAAATCCTACTTCCGCGATCAGGCTCAACATCATCCCACCTAACCTGCAAATAAGAACCAACTAACTTCAATGTCACACATCATACGATTTTGATTATTGTGTGAAGTTAATTCCTGACAGAGACAATTGAACCGTCTGGCTAATTTGGTTTCGGAGGAATATGTGCTTCTGCTTCCATTCTCAATGTTCAGTTATTGAAACATGCCAAGCGCTGAGAAACAGCTTTTATTGAATTTTCAGTAATGAAAAAAAAAATGGAAATAACTAACTATCAGGAAACGGATCTATTTGGATTCAGTAACAACCATGAGCAATAAAAGTACAGATCATGCAGTTTATGAAGAAAATGCAACAAACACCTTTCCAAAAAGTTTCAAGTGAAAAAGAATAGGATTTAATTTCTCAGTGTTCCAAAAGGTTTCAAGTGAAAAACACGTACAATTTAAATTCTCAGTGTTTTCTTTTACCTACTTTATGGCAAGTAACAAATATAACTTGTTCTGAAGTTCTGTCACTATTACAGAAAGGTTCACCAGAAATAATAGTACATCGTCGGATGTACTTAAGATAGAATTTACAGGAAATATTGAGTAAAATATTCAAACATGGCTTAAGTTCTCAACTTTAATGGGCTATATAGTTCTCAAGTTTAGCATAAACAGTCCACTGTACGGGTGCAGGAATGGACGCGGCTTTCCACTGGTAACAGCAAAAGACAGGATGGGATTGCTGTAGACCAATTGAAACAAACAATGAAGATGATCCTTTCCACTAATATTTCCAGGCATCATTATCAGCACTTAATGCTATCACAAAAACTTTCCCAAAGGTAAGGCATTCATTACAAATTTCCATAGGACATCATGTAAGGTGCTCTTTATTAAGCCACAAATCTATTTGAAACCTCCTAGTCAAATAACACACTCCACTTGTATAAAAGGTGTGCAAGTGGAGTGTGCTTTTGTTGGAGGAAAAAGGCTAGATGCATTATAAGGGCCCAGACCTAAATTTCATGGCCACATAGACATGTAAACAAGTTTGCAAACACAAACTCACCAACAGACACCTCCATTTCGAACTCGGCCATCTAACAGGATCCATGTCACTTATGTTGGCTATCAGACCTGAATGTCTGCCATGGAAAGAATTCATATAAGGAAGGTTGCAAACGCATTCCTCAATACAAACAGTAAGCGCGCCAAAGAATTGAACCTTCTCTCTGCTGTATCCTCAGCTTCAAAACGCATCTTGAACCTCATGCCAGGGGCAAGAGAATGGTTAAGGCTCTTGAAAAACCTACGAGCTGGTATTAGGAACTCAGATGAGCTGGCTCTGCAAAATCAGTGATGCACATATCAAAAAGAAATTATGGCATGTACGAGATCTAGACAGTCATCCCCTGCAATTGGACCTACCAGTTCATACAGACATTAGCCCAGGTTGTAAAGGATTAAAATATCAAAAGCAAACTGAGTAGGATCATAGGCAAAGCAATCCACTAGTTCAGAAAAAGGACCAGCATAAATAGCCCATAGCATTTACCACCGAACATCAAATGATGACCTGAGTAAAGCTCCCAGTGATCGCAATATGAACCATCGAATATAACAATTACATCACTAAGCACTATTTATTTATTTGATCATGGGAAATGGGAACCTTTTACAGAACTAAGATGACATGGTAATAGGGCAATTTGAAAAGCCAAAAGTATCAGCATCAATAAATGAAAGATCCAGATTTGACATAGTTAAGTGCAGTAGCAGTATTCTGATAAAAAGTAGTCAAGGTAGAACATCACAAAATATTAATCCATGCTTCCACACGTTTAAGACCTGCCTGAGGTACATAAATAGAACAAAAACAGCAAGATGACGGTCCATTCAATTCTGAGAAATTCTCAAGCAAGCTAACTTCAACTCTAATGCATATAATAGAGATAATTTCCGACATGACAAATTCAAGAAAAATTACTCAAATCCTTGTTTGATACGATACAATCACAATTAATTCGAAACCTACACAACTTGACATGTTCTAAATCCAAGCTTTATCAACATAAACTCTCACTTGATACTGAAAACAAAATTATGCTATTTCAACAATGACGAATTGGAAAAGAGATCACCGCTTTGAACACGGCAACTCAGCACATCCTATTACAGACACCCTAGCCAAATACTCATGGATCAGCTTGAGCAATCCGAATAACAATTCCCAGAAAATGTTACTAGTCATATAAGATTTGCATTATCCAGCAAAACGTGGGCAGTTAAACCTCATAAAGAACATCAACCAAGGGATTGTCCAAATCAAGTAGCTCTAACAGTTTTACCTATGTACTGTGCAGCGTGTATCATCACAAGCATGAGTGATAATTATCATCGCAAGGAGAAAAGACTTAAATTAGTGGATGATGGGAGGAATGATTGAGCAAAAACACTAGTCGTCCTAAATAGTGGACACATAAATTACCCCCAGATAACATAGCTAGGAAGTTCATTAACTCCTCGCTTTCAAAGAACGTACCAATGTTTCACCAATGAAGACCTGGTAAATCAGTATCTGGACCACTGGCTGACCGCGCAAGCGTTATGACGCAAAAAAATTTCAGAACAATGCAAGGTTTCTTCACATCATGTGACAAAGATATACACGACCCTGGCTTAACGTTGACCAAAACTGGTTTCAAAGACGTGTGAGGATTAAAGAGTTCAGCTAGTTGTCTGGGCTATTTTAGCACCAAAATGTAACGCTACAAGCTGAATAAAACTACAGCCTAAGGTAGCTTTCATTCGTACAATTGGCCTCACTGTACTGTCAGAATTGATGAGCACAGTCCAGTCAAGTACCTTGGATCATAGTACACATTGAAGGCACTTCCAAGAGATATAGCCTTTGGTACATCCATAAGGGCACTCTGATTCAGGGTCTGGATGCAAAGAGATGGAAAAGTAGAAGCTCCTTTAACTTGAATTGCCCTTCTAACTCCCAATCTCAATTCTCCATTCGAAGCCCTGGGTTTTGATAAAGTACATAAATTTCAACTCTTAATCAAAGTCGACAAATTGCAGCACAGTGCTTTAATACCTAAGGAAGAGCACGGCATCCCCAGAGACTAGCTTCTTCCGGTTTACAAATGCACTCCATCCTGTAGTGAGCAAATGCCTGCGCGGCTGTCCTGCTCATGCAGACGTACCCAATAAAAGAACTAGAAAAAAAAGTGACTTCCATAACAACCACACCATAAGATCAAATCAATGCCAAAAGAAGCAAAGGGAAGATGAGGACTCTGATATGATACCCCGGTATATATGTCTGAATCTCCATTCTAGGCCATGCAAATCTTTAGCTACGAGCTCCTGAGAAGGCCTTTGTTGATTATAATCCTGCATTGACAGCATACTAGGTCTAAGCAAGCTAAATAACACAAACGCCACCCAACAAAATGGCATTAGTTGGATGTAAGCGTTAAATAATAAGGGAGTCTCAATGCAAGAGGCTAAATTGAAATGCAATACCAGTGGAGGGAAGCAGTCCTCAGCAGCTCGTCGAGGAACAGAGAACCCGCCATGAGTGCTTGTGTCTGAGGCAGTCAGAGTCTTGCAGAACATGTGAGGCGTCGAAGCCTTCACAGCCGGTTCAATTTCATCCTCGTCCAAGTCTATTTCGTTGTCCGCTTCGCGCAATTTATGCTCAATTTGCTGCAGAGAACACAATGCAGCCGAAGTTATCTTCCATCGACATAAGACCCTCTACCGATACACTTCTCAACTAAGCCAGGTCCGAAAACTTAATAAAGCTCCCCAGAATACACGGTCGAAATTCAAGATCAAGACAGAGTACGTTCCCTTATCTTTTCTGGTGAATACCGTCAGCATCTGAGACTCCAAAGATTAGACAAAATTAGCAAAACCTCACCTCTCTTTCAGGAATCAGCGAAACCTGCGCATAAACGTCGTCTGTGCTCGCATCAGCCTGTCACACAAAAAGCAAGCATTCGACATAAATTCACCCCGGAAAAAAAAAACAGAGCGCTTTTTCTCCAGTGGAAGAAACTACACGACAGAAACATAACGACCCATAAATCAATTATAACCAAGTCAGCTGAAATTGAACAGATTAAACACTCGTGACGAAACTTCATACTAAACACTAAAAAATTTTGCTACGAGCAAAGAAGAGATATGAACTGGGCACGGAATTCTTACATGGAGCTTGACATCGACAACGCGACAGAAAATTTGAGAAGGGAGATCAAACACGGAAGCGGGAAAATCAGAGACATGCTCCAAGTGTCCCTGCGGGAAGTAAACACCAAAGAGCCGTTCTTGGGAAGCGAAATCAGAGGCCAGCACAGGCATGCCACAGCTCCAAACACAAGGGAGAGCACGAAGATGAAGAAGAAGAAGAAGAAGCGGGGTTCGTGGGGTAAGAGTTAATATTCGAAGCGCTTATAGCAGAGGACAGAGAAGAGGCAGGGGAAAGAGCCGGACGACGGGGTTTCGTCGTCCTCCACCGTGTTGAGATCAATCATCTCTTCTTCTTGCTCCGATCTTTATCGAGCAAGCGGTGAAAATGGCTGGGGTAGTACTACCGGCCCGCGGAATCTGCGAAGATGGCGAGCGAGAGCTAAGGAGAGGAGCGAGAGTGAGAGCGAAAGAGTGGGAGGAGAGCTAGAGCGAGAGAGCGGTGTGGAGAGAGGTGGAGGAAGAGGAGAAGTGGTCATGACCGCAATTTGAAGGACAGCTTTTGCATTTGCCAAAAGCAGAGGAGCCAAGAATTACAAGAAAGAAAAATAGAAAGCAACCCCCCCTCTCTCTCTATAGCTTCTTTTTCGTGGGGATTTTTGTTTTTTGGGAGCTTTTTTCTTGGTGGGTGTGAAAAGGGAGGGCGTTCTTGGTCCCGTAAGAAAATCAAGATCCCATTTTTATCTTTGCTCCAAAAGGCAAAAAGAGTAAATCGAGGGGTGGTGTGGTTAAAAATGTGATCTTTAGGTTGAACAAAGATCCGAGCACAGTTTATCCTCTTCCCCCACTAGAAAACAATTCAGGGGTGGGGATCTTTTTCTCTCCTCTTTTCCTTTTGATGGGTAATGTCAGTAGTGGACTGCTGTTTTTTCCCTTTTTTTTCCCCCTCTCATCCGCGAGCAGAGTTGCAGCACTGCTGCTGCAACAGCAGCAGCTGCGATGTGTGGCAGGAGAGAGAGTGACAGAGACAGACAGAGACAGAGAGTAAGAGAGAGAAAGGAGGACTTCAATTTAAAAAAGAGGAAAAATTATTTCCTTGGGGTTTGTATTACTCGTGAAGCTTTTGGTTGGAATTAAATAAAAGATGTTAGCAAAAACACCATGGAGACTGAAAAGAGAATGGCCTGCTCCGCTGCAGGGGTTCTTTGCAGTGGGGCTTCGCTGTACGGCCCCCCCTGTATTTGCGCGGGATGTCTTTTCTGTCCCCATCGACCCCCTCAAATCTCTCTCATATCCACTCTCGTCTTTGGATTGATTACCGCCTTCCGCGATCTGGGTCTCCGAAGATATGGTCGAGGTGAGAGGTGAAGGGAAGAGGGTTTTCTTTTCTCGTTTCATTTGTCTTGGCAAAATTTGTTGCGTACCTAAGGGCACCTTGATTCTAAGGATTAGACGAAATTATTGGGAACCATTTGCCTCATCTTTCTTGGAGGTCATTCGGGTTGACGATTGAGTCGGGGAAAGATTTTTCTACGGTCTTATGCCGATCCCCGACTCAAGCGCGGAAGTGAAAAGGAACGGATGGAGACAATAACTAATCTGGAGATCCTTGATTAAAATCGAATCGGACATTGTTTAGGTCAGTGTGAGTTGGGAATTGAGTTACAAAATTCCTTATTGGGAATGCCCAACGATTTCTCTCAAATATATTCAAGCATAATATAATGAAAATAGTAACATATTTGAAATAAACCTTTCTTAATTTAGATAGTCAAATTCATTTGACTTTCTAATGCTATGGATAACTCTGTTTTTTTTTTTCCAAAAGGGCTATATGAGTGATTAAACAAATGGATATGTCCACTATTTAATAAAATAGCATGATCCTGTGAGCACAAGGATACTCTCTGGGGTAACAAGCCAATCGGACTTGAATCGAACAAGATCCGACTTTTGGAACGATGAAATGAGCATACATGAACCTACATACACAACAAAGAGAAAGATTGCTTCGTCGTTATATATATGTGGAATTGAAATCAACTTGTAAAATGCGCCTTTTACTGTAACGGTATTCTTTAGTGTTGGAATTATAACGTTCAGCACAATTGAGTAAGAGTATTTCTAGGATATGTAACCCTTGCCACAGATTTTGAAGATCCCAATTATGAAAATCGATATGCAATTTCCATAAGGTATTCAACAAACGTCTCGCGGCTACAGCGCCTTACCGTCGTAACAACTTCTGACGGTTTTGAGGGTGTTTAAAACCAGAGCACATCAACTAAGTGCTTCCCAACACAGTCCAATCCTAGATTTACTCTAGGAAAATGCAAACCCCCCTAAATAAAAATCACAGTCATTGGTTTCACGGACCCATTAGTGATGGGGTTCTCTGATAGGTTCTCTTTTATGCTAAGCTGCAAAATTTGTAGGTTTCTGACAAAAGTTATCGTGCACGATCGCTATACTTCTAAAACTTGTCAAGGAAAGTACTAATATTGAACTAACACCATCTGATAATCTCTCTAATTAGCTGGATGCTGCCCAACTTAATTGAATTGTTGTTTGATCTAGCACGCTGTGTAGTGCTATTCGCGTGAGCTCCTAGACAACACTTAGGACCTAAGTCCACAAGGCAATCGTTGATTACAATTGAATGAACCTCAACATTTGTGAATTTTTTTTATCCTAATCTGTTGGTGAAGCACCGGGGTTCAGGTGCTGTTGTTCCCCCAAAATTTGAGGAGCAGCGCCCTAGATTCAAGCTGCTATCAAAGTGTACGTACAACCACGACGTTTTCCTTTCCTAGGCATCAACTAACTTTAGTGCACGGATCTTGACTATGGCTATTGGACAACATCAATGTCCATCATGAAAAGGCTAAACCAGAAACCTTGACAAATGCAAACTAATGATGTTGTTTCTCCTCTGTTTTTTTTTTTTTTCCCTTTCTTTGCTCTCCAATCTCGCATTGGAGTTCTTTGCTAAAGTTGCTATTCCCTCGATTATTTTTTCGTGAAGAATGAATAATTTGAATTACATTTTTCTCGTGATGATCTTTTGTATCGCTTGCAAAAACGAATCCACGAAAATGTTTGCACGTAAGTTGTTGTCGATAATGACAACATTTTTCATCGACTAATACCAAGCCATTATTTTTATGAAAAATTTTCGAATCATTCATTTTTCGCGAAATAAATAAAGCCTTGAATCTAGAGGCATCCTTTTGTTTGTTCGACTGTGACTTCTTAAACTTACCCTTTATGGGCAAATAAAATAAGTTTAGGTAATTATTTTCTCAAAACCAATCTTTTGAGACTGTCTTTTTCCACATACCCATCGAGTCAAATTACCTGGTCTCTTTTTTTTTTTTTGAATTCTTACATATGAAAAAGCCAATTTTAGTCCCACATCACATCCGTAGGCCACTTTCAATGCCAGCCCTAAGCTTTTTCCTCTTGTTTCACCAGCTTTTTAGCTCAGCATGAAAAAAGTGAATCGGGCTCAGTTCTGACATATTACCATATTAACACAGCGTGATGTGTACAGCATGTAATTGCTCTCTTGGACGCGATGAATGTTTTGCTCTGAATGGCAGTTTAAGCAATGGGGAGTGTGATCCCACATTTAGTAATCCGAAAAGTGGTGGCCAAATTTCCATTCTGTTTTAGCAATTATATGGCGATTCAAATTTAATGATCACCTAACGAGAAGGTACATGGATTCATCGAATGTTGGGTTGAGACTATTTTTATTTAGAAACAAAAAGAAGAAAAAAAATTTGAGATTATTTTTATTTGCGAAAGAAATTGAGATTCTATACCTTCTCAAGCACCATTTATGAGATTAACTATGTTTTTTTTTTCGTGTTGTTCTGGTCAATTGAAGTTGGGAGGGATCTAACGAGGCTGCTAATTATAGTAGCTACAATGTCTAGGGGGAGTTCGTGTCCTATGATAGCAAGAGTTCTCAAACCCACTCCTTTCCTAGGTACTTTTTGATGAATTATGTAAGGAATTAGCCTTTTGGTTAATCTCTAATGTCGTGACAATACTGTAGGGGGTCTTGCGGAAAAATAGCTCAATGTCCGGTCGACACGCATACACCAACAGAATAAGGGCTTGTTTACGTTATGCCTCCGAAAAAGTTAAAAAAAAAAACTCGTTACTACCACGATTAAAAATATGTAAATGAATATACCTGGAAATATTGACTAAGAAGCAAAAATGTATATTGTGAAGTTCTAGATATTTTGAGTTAAGGAATTCAAAATACATCCGTCACGAAGTTTAGATTAAGTATAAAATAACACTTACCTAAACATCGATCAAGAAACAAAATCCATTGGAAACTTTCTCATAGGGGACAAACTAGAGTTTGCTTTTGCCTATGGGGGAGCATGATTTCGACTAGAATCGTGAAACCAAATTGAGCCGACCTAAAATTTAATTCAGTTTAGTTTCGAGAGGCTATATTGAAAATTCGATTTGCTAATCAAATTGAATTGTAATTTGGCTACTTGGTTTGGTATAAGTCTTTTCCAAATGGAACCAAACCAACAAACCAAGCTATTTTCTACGTTCCTTGAATTATTTCTTACTTTTCTATCTTTTTCTCTTAATCTTTTCTGGCTCGAGACCTTGACTAAATTCAACGATGATGAAGTTAAATCCTCGATGGCTCTAAAGAAAAAGAAGCGAACAAAAAAAATGATAAATTCAGTTCAGTTTCAAGCCGAGCTAAATTGAAAAATTCAGTTGGGCTCCAAATCCTCACTTAGGTCAATTCGATTATGGGTCTAAATATTTCAATTAATTTTTGACTTTCACTCGAACCGAATCGAACCGTATCCGGCCCCCATCCCCTTTTCCCCATCCAATTCCAAATGGAAAATGCAAAACATGACAAATTGTGGGAGGGTTGTGGACCGTGTGTCCCTAGCAAAGGTAAATGGGTAAAAAAAAAATTCCATTTTTTTTTTGAAAAAAAAATGGGGAAGGGTCTATATCAACGCAATTAATTGCGAAGGACCCAAAAGGCAAAAAAAAAAGGTTGGGGGAATGGTGTTGGGAGGCAAATAGGTAGGCATAGCTGAAAAGGGCTTTCACTTCACAACGTCTATGCAACCAACCCGGACAAAACGGGTTCCTCCTTAAACGCCTCCCCATGACTCTCTACCCCCACGCGCTATCGCCGGCGGTGCACTACAACCGACGACCCACCATTTTCTTTTGCCCTTTTGTTTTTTTCAGAAATATCTGTATTTTTTTTTTTTGTCAAACCGAAAATATCTATATTGCTTTTGCATCCTTGTCTTTTTGCCTTTTTATGTAAAATAAAAAATGCATGAAATTTTATTTCCAAGAAAGGGTGTGGCCGACTTAATTCTTCTGCCGCGATCCGATTAATTTTTGCACTCTACACTGAACGGATGCTAGGCTTTATGATCATTTTAGTGCTACAACTTCGATATGTTTGTTTCGGTTATGTTCTATTGTCTTTGCATGACTTCAAGTGTGTGTGTGTGTGTTTTTTTTTTTGGTCAGTTACTTCTATTTACGTTCGAGAAGCAACTTAAGTGTAATATCATCGATAAACGTAGCAAATAGTATATATAGTTAAGAAGCAACTATTTTCATCCATGGTAAAAATGGAATCGTTGAACTATTTTTTTTTATTTTGGAAATTATTTATAAGACCTTTGGTCGGTGGGGTGCAAGGTATCTTTAAACTACATCACCGAAAACCAACCTTATGCTTCCTTGCTTTGTTTTCCCTCTTCGGTATAGAATTGCCGGGGGCGATCGTTTAATCTAGATCGATTTCAAGGTGGGAACTTGAAATCGAACTCGTAGATTAGTAATTTCGATAGTCGAGCAAAATGGGTCTTTTTTTTATACCTTTTCACCGAGCATAAAACAGAGCTATCGTTGTTAATTTCGACACGAAAACGAACGAACCGCGTAATAGACCTGGCGAACAGATCTATGCACGAGGCACCTGGGGAAAGATTTTGGTTATGGTAATGTCCGCGAGAACCCTAATTTTAGCAAGTCGATCATGAACAGCGCGCTCGATGAAGGCATGATTAAGGAAACAAAACAAAGGATCTGAACTTTAATTAATAATTTTTGTCGTCGGTGGTGGGCATATGAGGGGATGGACTCTTTTGTCTCTATGTAGATGGGGTTATGCACACGCGCGCACGCGCGCCCTCTGGGGAGCGTGAGGCAGCACTAACATGTTTCCTTTTTGCCTCGCTCTAGCCTTTAAGCCTTTTGCTGGACAGGACTACTCCTGCCCACCCCCCCAACTAGAGATTGCTGGAATTATTGGTCGGCCTCGTAATAGGCCGTGCCCACCTACTTTGCTTAAATAGGGCGGCTCCTCCCCCCCTCCCTAATCAAAATTTGTCCTAAGCCTTTGCTCAAACGGAAATCAACCGTCGCCATATGACGAAAGACGCCTTTGGTCTTTCGCTCGGCACGTCGTGTTCGCGATCCTTTCTAAGTAGCCCGACAGGAGTTCGAGAACGAGGAAGATCTCCTGCTCTAACACGATGTGTCATTTGTTGTCTTGGGGGAATCTCAATCGACGATGCATTAAGGGGTGAATTTCGAGACCGCCTTTCTCGACATGTGATGGGGAGCGCTCACCGAAGCTCGACATCTTGGCCGCAGGAGATCGTCGAGGAAAATGGAGCAAGTGCCCGAGCCCCGTCGACATATATCTCGACAAATTTATGTACGCCGACGGTGATTTTCCGTCGGGACTTTTTCTAATACGATTCACATATGTATCTCAACAAATGTTTGAAGATAATTAAGACATTGGTTGATTTGTTGAGGGTTTAATTCCCCGAGCTAACTTCTATAGCACGGATCAATGGTTTAAAGATAATCGACGTGCTGAAAGAGAGCACAAATGAACGTAGAGAATATTTACATTATCAACGGGATTCCGATTTCATCTGGATATCAAGGTGCACGCGCTTCTGCAAATTGCCGAGGATCGGATCCTAGGATAATGGCGATCTTGTTAACGAAGGACCGGACCGTTGAGAAACCTTTGAAGTGTTTGTGCATGACGATTTTAGGACCGTGAATCGATTTTTTGTTAGACCGTAGATAACCCCCTTTTCTGTTTCTTCTTTTTTCCCCTTATGAGGTCGACCGGACCATGTTATGGAGTTGCTGTGCTGACAAGCACGAGCATGTTATGGACCAAGGCTGTACTTTGAAGCCATATTTGAGTTTTCTTTATGTACTACGAATTTCATCAGCACCGTTCGGGTAATGCGGACGGGTTGCGCCCAAATTTTCGGTGAAATAAACGTACCCTAAGTATCGTATACGGTAGTAGCCTTTGTATGGTTCAACTCTAACGATTCAAGATTTGAAAATCCTTGAGCAAATGTAAAAGCCAAAATTCCTTTTGCTGCCTGTTAATCGGGAGTGATTATCCAAATCTCACGTGCACCATCGGGGCGGGCGGGGAGGGGTAAAAGCAAATTGGATAATTTCGATAATGCTCGTGGCATCATTTGGTTCCGCTAATCATGATTAAATTTGTCTTTTGCTTTATATCCTAAACAATCCCATAATCATGCTTTGGAAAATAATTTTGACCCAACAACGGTTGGTCGTTTTGTCGCATGTTGAATATAGTAACATTGACTTCAAAGTTGCCACTCATGGAAAGGTTTAGCTAATCGATTGCCCTAAAACGGAGGAAAAGAGTACTTATGGAAGAGGTTGCTCTTCAAGACCGATTTAGTAATGCTCTCATTTCTCTTATTCCCGTTCTTTTATTCTCGAGAACGGAAAAAAGAACATAAATCTATTCAATAACGCCGGTTAATTTTTCCGTTCCCAAGAATAAATTAGTGGTCAATAAACAGATTTGGAATCAAAACGATAAACAAAAAAGAACATAAATCTGTAAGTAACGTCGGTTAATTTTTCCATTCCCAAGAACAAATTAGTGGTCAATAGACAGATTTGGAAGCGAAACGATAAACCAAAAAAAAAATCTAATTGGTGGTTAGAAAACAGTTTTCAAACAAAAACAAAAGGCAAAAAAAAAATTCTTATCTGGTCTTGGAAATATAATTAGAAAAAATCAATTTATGTTAGAAATTGTTCCGAAACAGAATTGTTACAAGATGGGCCCTTTATTTCACGTCATGATCACTCAAGCAAAAAAACTAGAATAAAAAAAGATTAATGTACCTTTTGGTCTTATCTTAGATTCACACACTCAACAAGCCAATTTGCTTTCGTGCAAATTAAAGGTATAGCCAAGATAAAAAGTGAAAAGTTGCCGAAAATTAAGGTCAAGCAACAGCTGGGGTGGACAAATAAAGCGGCTTGTCCCCATGGAAAATCATTCATGAGCATAGAATGTGGCTCAAGTAACCTTATGTTATCCAAAATTCTGTACTCATGACAGCTCCGGCATTATGATACTTATCTCTTCTTCTCTTTTTTGTCTTGAAAAAGTAAATTTTTTATGTCGGATAAAGTAAATTTTTTTTTATGTCGGATTCCCAAAAGTGCAGTGGAAATGATTATACGACGGATCTAGAATTCCATTTCTTAAAAGGGATAATATATATATTTATATCGGTTGTTCTTGAACTTTGGTCGAATGTTCAATTAAGTCCGTCAATATTCTGGACCGAGTTCATAAGCTGTCTTCTTCGTTGATACTATAGTGAAAAGAATTAACTGGGCCATTTGGCCAAACACCGATAACTATTGTTGGGTCCTCGCTGACCTTAACAAGGGCCGAGCGGCAGCCCTAATTGGGGGTCGACGACTACAATCTTGCCTCATCCACGGGCGCAAGAGCAAGCCGCCTACTCCCAATCACAAGAAGGATCTCTTTCTTGTCATCTAGGAACGGTCACAATGGCATGAGATCCTCACCGACATCAAAGGTAGACTGGGCTAGCAATTCGTGTTTACGTGCTATAATTGAGTTCGATATTCACATCTAAGTCATGTCATTGAAAAACACTATGTTTTTGTAGGTTATGCAATCGAACTTAGGTATTCATATTGGAAATTCAGTCAAAATAAAATGCCCGACACGTACTCTCTTCTAATCCAAAGTGATCATTGGGTCGCTTGAAAATTTGATAACCCTTCTGTCATCTTTTTCCTAAGTGGAGCTTGATTTCTTTGATTAGCACACACGCAATTGCTAAATTCCCCCCAAATGATCACGGCTCAACAATGGGAAACACAAAACAAAATAATTATTATTATTATCATTATAATAATATTGAAAGTTTGCAGTAATAATAAGTAATTAAAAAAAAAAACAGAAGCCTAATAATTCCCTCGTGCCCCGACATTGTAAGCCACGCTCCAATTATCTTATCCACTTCATTGGAAGCATTGTAATGTGTTATGTTTGGTCGATTCATTCCAATTTGTTCGGATCCAATGCAGTATAGTTGAATTTAAGGGCGAGATATTTGTCTCATGCTTTAACATCTAGGAAGCTTTAATAGGATAATTACCCATACAGTCTTAAGCCTATTACAATTGTACCAATTTAATCATAACCTTTTGTCCCCAATTGAAAACCTAAGCCTTTTTGCATATGCGTCAATTTGGTCCATCGGGCCTCTGACCCAAAAAAAAAAGTTCATCGAGCTTATTTTGGCAAGCCGGTACTGGCGCGGATAATTTTTAATGATATTTTGTTATTTTGATTTCTAAATAATTTTTGAATTTTTTAACTAGCTTTTACTTTTTTTTCCTTCCTTCGTTATTTTCTGCGTGTGGCCGACGAGGTTCGCTGGAGTTTGCATGCCGCTAAGAGAGGACAGCCTTGCCAACGCTCGACATGGCCATGGCGAGGCTTCCCTAGCCTAGTGGCTAGCCACCTCCGTCATCCCTCCCCAACTAGCTTGCCGTCCACAAGCAGAAAACAAATAAGGAAAGTAAAAAAAAAATAAAAGAAAAATGAAAATTAATTAAAATTAAAAAATAATAAGATGTTATAAAAAATTATTTATGTCAGTGTCAGCTAGCCAAAATTGGCCAAATAGACTGAATTGATACAAATGCAAAAAGTTCAAGACTGAATTTGCACAATTATAATAGATTTAGGACTGTTTTGGTAAATTTTCTCCACACTCCCCGTTGTCCGAGGTTGCAAGTCGATCTCTTTTGAGGGAAAATTGATGCCTTTCGTGAAGATTTCGCCTCATTTGATGCAGAAACGGCTAATCCTCTTGAGAAAGGCCCGGATTTTACACGGGCAAAAGACTATCAATCGAAAAATTTCGTCGCGCCAAGATAACTTCCACGGAACTTCTCCATGTCTCAATCTCGAATGGCAACGTTGGATTTGTCTCCAACTGGATTCAAGGGCATTGTATCCCTAGACAAGCGTCCTATGTGTTTTCTTGACGTGGGAACGAGATTTTCCATGGTTGCTTCCACAATTTACAATGGACCTCAAACGAAGTGAAAAGGAAATGGTTTGGGGGGATCCAATATTCCCTTCGCGATAGTGTCTCACCGACAGATGACGGTAGCTTGAATAGGACAAGTACACACTGCAAAGGGAAATTAGTAGGGCACAGGCCAACAATTGTAGGGTCGCGACCCCATTTCTGTTCTGGTCTTAGGGTACAATTTCTTTTGTCCGGATCATGATAAGTACCCTCCAAATTCTTAGATGCTCTGGACCTCCACCTTCGTTGGTTGGCATCGATAAAGTAATCTTCTTATTATCGTTTTCGGCTCTTAAGTAGTATGCATCCAAGGCATCGAGTTGAACTCAGTTTGAAAGGGTTATCCCTTGATAGAGAACTTTCAAATTCAAATAAGGACAAGAAACAGGATCGTATCCTTAAAAGGGGGGGGGGGGGGGGGGGGGGGGGGGGTGGTTGCGTATTATTTTTATCTCGAATGATGTCTTGAATTTATCAACTTAGTCTCAAATAAGATTTCGAGCTCATAGGCCAACCAATATCTTCGCCAATTGCCAAGCACGCATCGCTTGCGCGGCACTTCCAAGCTACGGCCAGGGCATTTTTGGGCCTAAGGGACTTGCCACTTTTGAATCTTGTCTAAATAATTTAGATTAACGCAATGTTCACGGCTGTTTAGACGCTTACGCTGTGATTTTTCATAGAGATGGGTATACAAACAATCCACGAATTTTTGCTCGATATGCAATGTTGTTTTTGAAATTTTAATTTATTCAATATTGACCATGACTTTAGTTTAATGTACAAAGCCGAACTTCTAATTTATTCTCTATGGTTCATGGACATATGGCACATATTCAGTTATTCTCAAAATTATTTGAAAATGTTCGATGCTGTTCACGTGCGGGGATGGCATTGCAAATTCGATGAAGTTCAGGGATTATCGAACAAAACAATATTTGTTCTTTTCTCTTTTTCCGCATGCTTTCGAGAGAAAGCCGTGTGAAAGGAAGCGACGGTGAGCCCCCACGCTCGGGCCAAGAGCGCGTGGGCCTGCGAAAGATGGCAGCGCGAAGCAATGAATAAAGTCTGCG
This sequence comes from Psidium friedrichsthalianum, assembly GCA_019149425.1. Classification (NCBI taxonomy): domain Eukaryota; kingdom Viridiplantae; phylum Streptophyta; class Magnoliopsida; order Myrtales; family Myrtaceae; genus Psidium; species Psidium friedrichsthalianum. The sequence continues at coordinate 16,145 of JAGVVM010001903.1, forward strand.
AGAAAAAGCAGAAAAGCAGCGAACGAAACCCTCGACTTTTACGCGGGGGTTGCTGCTGCTGCCCGCTCTCCCTACAGCTTTCATCGTACTTTCGGTCACGTCAGTCACCCGCACGCGCCGCATCCGGCCGTCCACGTGTCCCATCTCCGTTCGCGGGTCTGCGCTCGATCCGGGCCGTACAGCGGCCGTCGAGCCAAGTGTAGCCGACGTAATTGGGGACTCAAATCCCGATATTTTCTCGGACGATCGATATTAATTTGCTTGGCAGGAAAATTTAATTATAAAAAGTCAATTCGAGCACGACTTCGAGGTTTACAGGGAGTGTCCGAAGGTTCATAAAGCATCCGGGTAATTTTGAAGAACAGTTTTTTTAAAATTATAAATGCCTTTTCAATTTTGAATTTTTTGTTATTTTTTCTATGTTTATTTTCAGGCCTTTGGAGCCTAAATTCATTCAAATTTACGAGCTACTTTACAATGGTGATTCTCAAATACTTACAGTCTATTTGGTAACGATTTTAATTCAAAAAGGTAATTTTGATTAGAATCATATTCTCTAATTATGTTTTTTGAATGATTTGGTAACTGTACATAATTTTATTTTTGAAAATAACCAAGTGGGGAGAATTCTTTTTAAAAATATTTCATCTATTTAAAAATCTTTTCAAAATATTTTTAAACTTTTTTAAATTTTTTAAAAGTTACATTTTTTAATTTACCCCTTTTTTATTATTTTTATATTTTTAATTCATCCTTTTTAAAAAATTCTAAAGATTATTTTAATTTTAATTTTAATTTTAAAAAATTGTGTTAAAAAAATTAATAGTTAGAAAATTTTCAAATCTATTTTAACTTTTTTTTAAAGTTTAAAAATTCATGTGGACTTAATCTTTTTTAAAAATCAAGACTTTGTTATTTTTTGTGATTCTCGGAAGTATTTTTTTTTTAGAACCAACTTTGCCCACACTTGGGTAAGCGTGGGCCAGGTGAGGTAAGGACGTTGATCTCGTCAGATCAAGTGAGGGTGGCCCTCGCCAAGTCCTCTTCGAGCATCATGAAAAGGAAAGTCAAAATAGAAAAAAGAACAAAAAATCAAAAAGGTATAAGAGGAAAATGCCCTCAATCACCCTGAAGGCTAGATGCTTAGACTTTTGTCATCATTTTAGGTTTTTATTTGAAATCATATTCACTTCATATTTTTATTTTAGACAATAAGACACTTCATGTCTTTATTTGAGACAATGATAGCACTTCAGATTTTTATTTGAGATAATATTTATTTCAGATTCTTATTTGAGAAAAATGAAAGCACTTAAGGTCTTTCTTGAAAAAATTCCGAAGAAATTATCATTTACGTTTCATGTATAATTACTAAATCGAAAAATAAAGCTTTTGTTTGTTAGATAATCGTTACAAATATCTGGCACGCTTTTTTTTCTCTAGCCACGACCACGAGCAGTCTCATCCCAGTACGAAGAGGACACGTGGCGGGAGATGTGTGGTGAGTAGGTCCCACTTCAGACTTGCCAAAAAGAACTAGATGGGTCATTGTCCCAACCAGAGGCTGTCGGTTGCCTATAAGGTTACATCGCTTTGATCGTACGGCTCACAACAGCCAAAACTATGATTTTTAAAGTCCTTAAAACCCCCCAAAATAAAAAATAATTAAACGCATGAATCATTATATTGAAAGGACCCTTTCCTCTTTATTGGGGACAGCCTTTTCAAATATCTTGTGATAAGAGAGCAGTACCATTTTTTTTTAATCTCCTTTTGTTTCTTTTTATTAAGAATAAAAGCAACAAGAAAAATCGTAGTCTTTACTTTATGTGGTATATTCCAAGCTTTTTTGGTAACACGAAAACCACCCATAAATTTGTATTAGTATGATTCATTTATCATAACTTATACCGGTACAACACATTTATCTCAAGCTCTTTAATTTTTATTGCGATAAAAAAACCCTAAAACTGTATTCATGATACACATTTGCCTCAAAATTTGGGTAAATGTGTCACACGTCTACAAGTTAGAAGTTTTTGGTATCATGAGAAAATAATTTAAAGTAATCCTGTCACATTTATACATGTTTCGGGAAAATATGTCACATGAAAATAAATTTGGGATTCTTGGTGACACTAGAAAAAGTTGGGGTAAATATGTAATAAATGCGTATGGTGTTTTCAATGCTCTTTTCCTTTTCTCTTGTGTTAATAAGGAAAGTTACAAAAATTTTCAAGTAAAATTGTCGCGTCAAATCTCTTGTTGTAACTGGACCGTTACGTCAGCAATTTCAGGCGATGATAGGCCTGTTTGGACTTGATCACTTTTTTGCTCAAAGAATTGGAACTAAATTGACCGAATCGCAATGTTAAGGAACGAATTCATATTCATATAATATGTTTAATATTGAAATTATAGTTTTCTCGAACCTGATACGTACTCTAGTATCATGACAACATAACCAAGTATTGGTTTTGTTAGTTTTAGAAGTAAATGATACCTTTTTACAATCCCGCAGAATTTAATAAATTACATATTTTCAAAATTATGAAAACATATCACTTGCAATAAAAGGGAGAAAAGTAATCAATAAATCTATACATTTTGCTGAATGTGCAATAAAGTCAAGCATGGTATCAAGTCATTGGACGACAACTCAGCTAAATTTACAGAGGTGGAATGTCAAAATCCGATTTTTTTTCCCCAATATTTTGCAAACATATGTGAGGCCGATGTGGTGCCACGTTAGAACAGATTGACCTCACGAGAGTTAAAAAAAAATGAAAGATAAAATTTCAAATAAGGAAACAAAAATCCGAAAATTTTTTAAAAAGAAAAATATTCTTATCTTGCTCTTTTTATTTTATTTTTTTGGCTTTCTTTTTGTTCTTCTACAACTTTTTTTTTGGCTTCTTTTGTTTCCATTACGTTATATTGAGTCCATTTTGTGAAGTGGCGCTCCGTCCAAAGCCACTTATATTAAAAGTACTTAAAAATAATGCATCTAATTTCAAGCACGTCACCTTAACAAAATTGGTTAATGAGACATCAGAAGAACTTGATTGCATCGACGACAAAAGAACTTATGACTTGATTTCACATTAGGCAAAAATTTGAGGACTCTTCATTTTTTCCCCTTAAAAAAGTCAGAGCACACGAGCCGCAATGCTAAAACAAAGCCAAAAAATGAGAAACAGTCATTATTCCGCACACACCATTCATGTTGAAAATCTCTTAATGCGCTATTATTATCGCCTACGATCTAGTGGATATTCGCGTATTATGTATTATAGCATCGCGCTAAGTTTAAGGCACTCACGGCACATTCTTATATGGCTTTAATCTTATCGATATAGATGTTAATTGAGTATTAGGCGCACACAATACATTCGGGTGAATCCACCAACACTTCAAGATTTCAATTTTATAAATTGGGGAATCACGTCGTTTGATGCAATGCGGGCTACCGTTGAAAATGACATGTTCAAGGACCAACTTCTTAGGTGCATGGTAGGATTGAAGTTGAAGCCCAACATCAATGGGGTTGAAGAAATCAAGCCTGTTTGCACTGAACTTTGATGGGCCAAAAGCCTTTCTTACAATGCAAATTGCAGAGACCTTTTCAATCTGCTCAAGAATAAGAAGATTCTCAACACAGCTAGGAGTCTCACTTCCCAAGCATTCCGGAACTTGCAAATGCCATCCATGCAATAAATTAACAGATAAAATACATAAATGAAGACCGATCTATTCTGGTCATGGTCAACCCTTTCTTACTCCCACTTCGATGCTCCATTGCAATGGCAGGAGCAGCAGCTTGACCACCTACTGAACTCCTAATCTGGCTTTTAGCTGGTGGGGTCTCGCCAAAGGGATGGAATGGATGTCATGGTGATACAGAATCACCACTAAAATGGAGGAAGTGGCAAACATGGGCACTGGACGAAAGAACCAGAGAAGCAGAGCCAGAGCGAAACAGATCGCCCTAAGCCCAAGTGACAAGAACTCACCACCCCTTATGATGATCACCTTCATATCCTCGCTGATGCTATCGTCTTTTGTGGTGACGAGATAGTTCGCGTGGATGAAGTGCCTAGCCGACTGGAGGAAGAATGTGAAGGCCAGGATCAAGCATGCCAAGAGGCTCATGTACTTGATGGCCGTGGTCGATGGGTCCAAGTCCCCGAGCCCCCCAATTTGCCGGAACATGCTGCCGACAGTGGAGTTCGCAATCCATGCCCCGAGTAGAGAGCTGAGAGTGAGTGAGACCGAGGCTAGGAATATTGCAGCTGTCACGCTCGATGAGATCACGTTTGTGCGAAAGTTCTCTTGTCGAGGTCCAACTGCTCCCACATTCAGAGATCACTCGTCAGTTTGTCACCATCTTACAAAAGGGCAAAAGAATGAATCTATCTTACAAAAGGAAATTTTGAGAAGCTAAGCAAAGATGCAAGAAGAGAGATGAGGGATTGAGAGCAACCATGAGATCCCAAACTACCTTAATGATTCCTTCAACCCAAGCTCTCTTGTCGACATTCTCAACACCCATGACTGTTGTTTCGGGGGCATGCTGGTATTTATAAAGAAAGAACAGATGGTAAGTGAACATGATCATCAGCCCGCTCGGAACCAAAAGCAGATCCAGATCTTTCTTGTGGAACATCATGTTTTCTTCCCCGTTTCTAAAGTTCCACAAGTGGAGGATTGAATGAATGATTTGTCTTGTTGGGTTTTTTTCAAACATTGAGGAACCAATTAATATTGGAAAAGAGTGACTAAATACTTGGAATATACTCAAAGGATCATTGACTTTGGCTAATGGTGACTGAAGCTACCTCATATGCCTCCAAAGATAATGCCTGGGAAGTGCAATTAGCATTGGCATGGCCTAGCATGCCCACTTATCATGCAACTAACGACACTGCAGCCGCAAATTGGCCATCAGCCATATTCCACGGAACGCAGAACAGTATACATAAATATATATATATATATATATATATATATATATATATATATATAGAGAGAGAGAGAGAGAGAGAGAGACAAACACACACACACACACACCTTCACCGAAACGACGGCAGATCAATAGCTTATCTCATATGGCAATGTAAAGCAGAGGGCAAGTAATCTAGCAATAGATTCATTGAACCACTAGTTTTGAAGTCGATGGCTCATGACTTCTACTCTGGTTCAAGAACCATTCAACTATAATGGGACAACGCCGAATGGTTTTGATTGTTACGACTTTCATAGGATTGATTTTGCATACCAACCCATGTAATGGAGAATTAACTGACTGCCCATGGAAGGCAACATGCAATTTTCAATCTTCTATCTACAGATCAACTCTAAAGATCAAATCACAGACAGAGAGAGAAACCATTGAACCAGGCTTCGAGTTAGTACTTCTAATTCAAATGAAACGACATACATTGTAACTTTTCAGCTGAACCCAGCACAGAAAACGCGATTTCAAATCGATATCTACTACAAACAACACAGCTTCATCAATCGTTGCTAAGTCAGAACACATGTACAAGAATCAAGCCCTCTCGCCTCTGATCCTCCTCGCGAGCTGGATGTCCTTGGGCATGATGGTAACCCGCTTCGCGTGGATCGCGCACAGGTTGGTGTCCTCGAAGAGCCCCACCAGTACGCCTCCGCCGCCTCCTGCAGGGCCGCGACGGCGCTGCTCTGGAACCGGAGGTCCGTCTTGAAGTCCTGCGCGATCTCGCGGACCAGCCTCTGGAACGGCAGCTTCCGGATCAGCAGCTCCGTGCTCTTCTGGTACTTCCTTATCTCCCGGAGAGCCACCGTGCCGGGGCGGAAACGGTGGGGCTTCTTCACGCCGCCGGTCGCGGGGGGCGGACTTGCGCGCCGCCTTGGTGGCCAGCTGCTTCCTCGGGGCCTTGCCGCCGGTGGACTTGCGTGCCGTTTGCTTCGTTCGCGCCATTGAAGACGAAGATGAAGATGATATTTAGCGTTTTTGTTCCTGCGGCAGAGAGATTTGGAGGTGAAGATGGTGGTGGGAAGGGAGGGGAGCGAGGGGATTTAAATTGGGGATTCTGCAGTTCTCGCGGTAAGCAATGGAAGATATCGACCGTTGGAATTCGCTTCCTTTGGACGGTTCAGATTGTTCTTGGTGAGGATCGATGACGTGGCCACAGATTTGCGTTGCACTTTTCGCGAGGGATGATGATCATGAGCGTCTATAAGGAAGGAACAGATGAGAGATCGACGGATGCGGTTCACTTTGGCGTTAGCACGCGGATCGCGGATGAAAGGGCACAAACTTAAAGCGGTAAAATATTTTTTAAAAAAGGCTTTTCTTCGGTTTGGATTAATAAAAGGAAAAATACAAAAAAATATGCCCAAAAATTTCTCCCCGAAAAAAAAAAGAAAAGAAAAGAAAAAAAATATCGTGTTTTCAAAACTACAAATTACATACTAACTTCAGTAAATTGTCTTTCTATATATGTTATGCTTTTCACCCTTTTCCTACGGTTCATTCATAGTGTATGCTGTGTCTCTCTACTCAATTAATCTCTTCGTTTTCCATGAGCTTGAGCTCAGGCCTAATCCGGCATCTCGTGGCCATGGCTAGCCAGATTTGAGCTAGTCACCATTACTATTGGAGCTCAAGCTTCCTATTATTATTTAGGAGACTAAGACGATAAATGGTCTCCATGAATAACTCGATAGCTTTGACGAATTACGACTTTGTCAGTGAATTTGTTAAGCTAAAATAATTTCTAGAAAAATAAGTTTCGGAGCTGTGATATTTAAGTACGCGACTTTGTTCCTTAGTTATCAAATCTTTTAAACGGTCAAAAAGGGTGACATGGGTTAGAATTGATGAAAATGGCTTGGAGGTTTATGAATGCTACAAGCTTTAAAAGAAAGCAAGATTTATTGACTTTTGTAGTATCAAAATATGTCGTAATCAATATGCATCAACTAATATAAATTAACGTGGAAGTTATTATCGGGTTGGATGATGCCAAAGTGTCCACATAGTATTTATCTGACATGATCGATCTAGTCCGAAAAACAAATTGGCTAATTAGCAAAGTGAAAATTCATAGAGTTAAGGTTACTTAGGCATTATAAAAGCCTTACTAGTGATTTTGTTGAAATATTTTCTAACTTATCGGCGTTCAAAACTGTAAAATATCATTCCAACGTTATCTAATATCTTCACATTAAGCACCCATGTCAAGCCACTTGTCCCCACTTAAATCCCCACTTGCTCTTTTGTTGCGCCGTTGAGTCTAAACCCCAAAATGACATTATTGTTTTACCCTAATAACTTTTAGCATATTATTTTAAGTTTAATTATTTTATACCATTATCGTAACCCTAGTTAGTTAACATGAGTTAAAATAATTCTTTTAAAAAAGCGAAGGAAGAAGAAAAAAGATAATGATAATAAAAAAAAAAATCCATTTCCCTCCTCCTTATTGCACGTGCACCTCCATCTTCACATCTTCAAGCTTTTAACATTATTCTTTTACCTTCCAAGCAAAGTTCCAACTCAATTTTCACCCAAACTCTAAATTTCGTCCAATTATGCGCTGTTTCTAGTCTCACCTATCAAGCATCTTAAAGACGATTAAGGTTTAAGGGTAGGTTTGGTTCAATATTTCAAATGGGCTTTAGTGAAATGCAAATGTCCTTAGTCTAAAGGGCTTTGGAAAAATGTTAATTACGTTTGGAAAAAATTAATTTCAAAACGGGCTTTGAATTAAATATTGTTTGCTAAAAATAACTTTGCAAATGGGTTTTGGTAATTTTTACCATTGTGGGGTTAGTTTTGGAAAAAAAATTATTTTAGTATTCGACCGAATGCTGAAAGCCCAATGCTGGTCCCTACCAGCATTGGGCTTTCAGCATTCCTAAGGCCAGCATTTGGCCAAATGCTTGCCTAAAGCTGAACCAAATGGTTCAACATTTTTCCAAGGGGCTTTGAGGACTGAAAGCCCCTAAGGAATACTGAACCAAACCCACCCTAAGTCTTTCACTTAAGGTATGTGTTGGGTGGTCTTGGGTATCTCTCATCCTAAAAGCTAACTCAAATGTTGAGACTTTCTCTCATACTTATAAACCAACCATCTGCCCCTTCCACAACCGACGTGGGACAACATCAACAATCTTCTCCTCGCATATCGAGCCATGGGTACATTTATAAGCCAACTACCAGCCCTTCCACAACCGATGTGGGACAACACCAACAATCTCTCTCTCACACATTGAGCCATGGGTCGGAGGCAGGGATAACCCGTATATCTTTCATGTGACTGTTGGGTCCAGACTTGTTGGTAATATGGGTTCTGATACCAGTGTTGGGTGATCTTGGGCCTCTCTCATCCCAAAAGCTAGCTCAAATGTTGAGTTTTTTCCTTCACACTTATAAAACCAACCACCAGTCTCTTCCACAACCGATGCGAGACAACACCAACAGTAAATGAATATTCTAAGGACTATAGTGGATGATCTACTATTAATTGAATTTTAAGAATGACATGTTGAGCTATTGTGATTTCTTGGTTTAAATTGAAAAGTTTTCCACATTCTTAGAATATGTTTGAATGATTAGCAATATATTTCTTGCATCTTGGATGAGAAAAATGTGGAAATGGTAAAACTAGATTTAACAAGTAATATTGATAAGTTTGGGTGCAACTCTGTAAAACTTGCAAAAATGGAAGGCTCTTTTAATAGTGTTATTTTATGATTTTAAATTTCAATTAGTGAATTATGGCGTTAATTAACTAAAGAAAATCAAATTGGAAGTATGTAATTACACAAAGTTTGGGGACAAATTCGCATATAATGAAAAATTATAATGGTTGATTATAGGATCGTATACCTTATAATGACCGATAGTTAAGTTAATTTTAGAAACAATCAATTTATCTAAAGGATTTATTTAATTAGGCTAAACTGCACTAAATTGCAAAATTAATTTAAAAGTGGACTGATTTAGAAATTTTATAATTTGTGGCATGTCCATAGTGTAAATAAATATTCACATGTTTTACATAACAAATGAATGGTCTTTGGCATTTAATTCAATGAATATGGTTTATTTAAAATGGGAGACTTTATTGGGACAATAATGTAAAAAATCTGAAATTTTAGGAATCAGTTTTTATTTTGATGATTAAGGTGAAAAAAAAAAATTAAGGCGCAGTCTTAGATGTGAAGATTGCATGAATTACTTAAGCTATAGATTTAACGTTTTTAAGGTCGAATTCATCTAAATGAATCATTAATTTGCATAATTTCTCTATTAAATGCTGATGACATAATGTTTAGAGGATGAAGGTTTGTATGTTGAGAATCATCTAATTTTCTTTGTTGCCACTGTTTACATGAGAAATGCCAAGAGATTAGTGTGCTGTTGACACTTGATTTTTGGCCAGTTTTATTTTCATAAATTTTTAGAAAATCCATAAAAAGTCATAAAATTGAAAAATCAACTTTGAGGACCTTGGGCTGGCCTAGGAAACCAATTTTGAGCAAAAAATAATTTTCCATATTTTTAGCAATTTCCTGCATTTTATTTTCAAAAATTCATAAAAGAATCAATAAAAGTGAGAAAATGAAAATCAACTTTGGGGACCTCAGCCTAGCTAGGGAACCAATTTTGAGCAAAAAATAATTTTCCTAATTTTTCATATTTTTCTGCATTTTATTTTCAAAAATTCATAAAAAATAAATAAAAATGAGAAAATTACAAAATCAACTTTGAAAGCCTTGGCCAAGCCTAGGGAACCAATTTTGAACAAAAAATAATTTTCCTTATTTTTTACTTTTTTTTAATATTTTCAGAAATTAGGAAAATAGTAAAAATTAATAAAAATAGCATTTAAAGTCAGAAATTACCAAAAATAGTCAGTATTTTTAATTTAATTTTATATTCATTTTGGATGAATAAATTTCGAAAAGTAAAGTCTAGAATCTAGGATTCTTTGTTAATTTCATTTTTCAGAATCTTTAAATAATTCTAGAAATTCCATTTTAGCTTTTTAATTTTTAATTTTACATTTTTAGAGTCGTGTCATCCTCCTCTATTTTTCAAAATTAAAATCGAGTCCAAAAGCCCTCAGAATTGTCCAATTTCGCCAAAAAGGACCAAAATGCAATTTTCGACTTTTCAAATTAGTCCCTAAAATCACTAAAAATGAAATTAAAAACTTTCTAGGGACTGAATTGAAAATAGGGCGACGTCACCCCCTAGATTTTGACCTTCTGAATCCAATGGTGGCAACAATTTTCGCAAAAAAGGCCTCTAAGACTTTGGATTTTGCAAAATGGATACCCGGGTCAATTTTAAAAGTTGGGTTTTATGTCAATTCCCGAGATTCATGAGATGAAAATATGTTTTTCTAATAGATTTCATGTCATAGAATCCAATTTTTTGGATTTAATTTGAAAAATTTTGAGCCTAAAGAGGTTAATTTGAAGAAGAACGAGCGATTTAGGTCGGTCGGGTCGGACGGGTCCGACCCGACCCGACCCGAATCGTCATCTTCTTCCCCCCGAATGAAGACTTGCGCAGAGACGGGGGAAATTCGAATGGATTTTCGCGTGATTCTTGAACGGAAGATTTAGGAGATCTTGGCAGTTCAGAGGTTCGGTTTAGTGAAGATCAGGTGAGAGATTTGAGGATTCAGTTCATGGGGCAGGATTTTGGGAGTATAAAGAGAGAAGGGGGGTGCTCTGTTTGGGATCCTAGAGAGGGCCATTGGAGGAGTTGCCCAAGGATCTTCGAGGGCTTGGACAGGCAATTAAACGAAGAGTCAAGCTTCAACTTTGGTCCGGGAAGCATTCTGAAGTTCGGGGGAGTCACCAGAAACGAACCGTAAGTCGTTTCATCGCCACCGTGGTTAATCGCCATTGATGCACAGTTGAAGGTCCGTCAATGGCGGATCCGTCATTTCTTTACCATTCTCCGCGATTTTTAACTTCAAATGTTCCTGCGATTGTCCTGCTTCCATTTCCATGCTTCATTTGTGTTTTTCTTGCATAAAAACCTCGAGCCCACCTCTATCCCGAAAGCCTACTTCGAGCTCGTACGCTCGTCCCGTATGAAATCGAGACTTCGTCGATGACCAGGTAAGTCTTTTTGTGATCCTATGATACTCTTCGACGGATCAGGTTAGTGTCGTGACGTTGGAAATGGCTGCGACGTGATTCGGCCGGAAAATACCTCTCGCTCAGAGCTGAATAGGCTACTCTAGGTGGATTGGATGTCTGGAATTCGCAAATGATAGTCTAGAAGTGTCGTAGATCAGGTTTGGGTCGAAATAGGGAAATTTCTGTGGCCATTGATGTCGATTTAGAATTCTTCCGGCGAGGTTCGCCGGAATATGGCATCGGAACAGTGCCCCCGTGGCACTGTTCTTCTTCTCCGATGGTGCGTTGACCGGTCAATGAAAGTTGACCCGGTCAACGCACACGTGTTGATGACGTGGCTGACGCGTGGTGGCCACGTCAGCCAGCGGATCCCTTCTATTAAGATCCAACGGCCAACATCTTAACACGTGTCTAGATCTGGAATTATTGGGAATAAATTCATTTTTTGATAATGAAAATAAAATTAATAATAAGAAAAATCGTAAAAAAATCATAGAAATTTTAGGAAAATTTTAAAAAATTGTTAAAAAAATATATAAAATATAATAATGAGAAAAATATTAGAAAATAAAAAATAAAAATCCAATAAACATATGTACAGGAAATATTCAAAAAATAGGAAAAATCTCTAAAAATCACAAAAAATTTCTGAAAGTTCCGGAAAAGTAATAAAAAATCAAAAAAACAAAAACCCAAAAATAGGAAAAATCCCTAAAAATCACAAAAAATTTCGGAAAATTATGGAAAAATAGTACAAAATCAAAAAACATACAAAAGATAGGGAAAATCCAAAAAATCCTGAAAAATGTCTAAAAATAGGGAGAGTCCTTAGAAAGTCATAAAAAAAACTCCAAAGAATTTCGAAAAATTAGAAAAAAATTCAGGAAAATTCAAAAAAATTCAGAAAAATTTCCAAAAAATTATGAAAATCAAGGAAAAACCATGCCCAACTAGTTTGGCCCATTTTCGCACTTTTGACCTACCGAGCCCTAGGAAATTACCATTTTGCCCTTTCGGGCGATTTGACCCAAATTTTTTCAAATTCCTTTAGAACTTAGTTGACATTCCCCTTAGGTCTCCCAGACTCCTCTAGGCTCGTTTTAATTTGTCTTGACTTGACTTGATGTGATCCTTTTATGGTGCAATTATTTCTCATGGTTGTGACTGTTGGGTTAGCTTTCCCATCTGCATGAACCCATTAGACTTTTAGGACTCACATTGCCTAAAGAACACCCGCATGACCTCTTAGACTAAGAAATCACTCAACTTAGGTACCGAAAGGGCGCCGATAGCAATATCGACGTAACAAAGTCCCCGATCTGGTTTTCGTAGGATCGAACGATCTCTCCCAATCGTTTGATAGGGTTTCCAGTCATACCCTCCAATAAATGATTGGTGGCGACTCCAATGGCATGCACACTGTCCACATGTCAACCGACCTCACTAAGGTCGACTTCGATTTAAATCTCCCTGACGCGATTTGGTATGGGCCTGGGAGGGCCCGAGCCAAGCCCAGATTTCAGAGAGGGCCTAGCAATCCATTAGCTCCCTCGGGATCTCGAAAAATCTCGGGAGGGTCGCGACACTATTATTTGTAAATGTGATTATTGAAAAAGTAAAACGTGGCATTTGTTATGTACTAATGATTTGCACATGATAATGCTATGATCCGGATGATGATCATTGCATGAACAAAGTTTGCGAGTTTGCAAACATTAATAAACGAGCATTTGGCTCTATTGTTGATACGAGGAATACCAAAATAGTAGAGCGACAAAATCTGTTGTTATGCTGTAGTTAAACAGTAGAGTGGTAATGTTTGTTGTTATGTTTTAGTGATTTATATGCTATGACCTATTCAGTATTGGCTAGAAAATGAACTCCCTTGTATGGCTTGTGTAGCTTGATATGAATCGAGTAATTTGTGATATAATCCTGTGAAGATAATTATAATTTATGCGGTTGTGCAATGTATTTATTCTCACTGGATGTAGAAGGCAATCGCGGACGGATCGAGAGGTGTGTCAAAGACGTGCTTATAATTCTGTCCCCCGTGAATTAGAGATGACGATGTCTTGTTAGTTGAGATGAGCCTTGGCCAATGTCGAGCAGAGAATAGATAGTATATCGGCGAGCTACTACATAGTATTTGAAAAACGGTCGCTTTTATGTCTCCGGCGATGAAAGCCGGACAAATTGGGAGGTGGGTTTGGTCTTGCTTTGGAAGAGATGAAAGATTCCGACGAGAGAACAGGGCAAACGCCGGTGTTCGTGATGCGCCGATTCTCCTTCGCCACTGCTCGGGACGACGAAACCCGAAGAATGGGTGAAGGAGGTACCGGTTCTTCGAGCTTGGAGGAGGAAGATGAGGCCTTGTAGGGAAGCTGCATCGCGAACATGTCTCGAAAACATTTCCCAACCTGCGATCTTCTCAGCCGGGGATTTGATGAGGAGATTTTGAGGAATTAAGGTTAGGCTTCTTCGAGAACACCTTGAATTTTGCCCCAATTCCTTAATAGTTTTTATACCATGAAAATAAAAAAATCTCATCCACCTTTATCTCACCTTCCAATGGAATAATTTTATTCATACTAAATTCCACTTTATCCTATCCTGGGCGGGAGCCTAACATAGACTACGATAAATTTTATCCTATCCCAATTTTTATCTTGACCACCAAATGCAACCTAAGGATTGCTCTAGGGGCCACGGTTCTCACTTTAGAAGGTAAGGTGGGGAGTTCTATTCCTCACTTACTCAGAGGTTGGGGGTGGGGACGCGTAAGTAAGGAAGTAGAGTTTCACAATCTGTACAAAACACACATAGCGCACACAACGTGACTTATAAAATAGAATAAAATATGATAAAATGAGGGGGGAAAAAGAACTAACCGGAACACTAATCCTCAGAGGAGTCAAAGTCAACATCTTTTTGGAAAAGTCTCTCTAAAAGCCTTTTTTTTTTTTTTGGATTTTGTTGTCAAGCGTATGAATTTTTATTTATTTATTTATCAAGAATACTCATCGTAATGTCATTATTGATGGTCAACATAATTCAGGAAAAAAAAATAAATAGAGCAAAAAGGAAAACGAGCTCCGACCGAATCATATTCTCCGGTTTGGCCTCCAAAGTCCAACGACTTCTTCGTGTTCATGCCTTCTTCTTGCTCCACCGACGTCGCTCTCTCTCTCTCCGCACGTCAGGTCAGCCTTCTTCCCCAAGAAACTCGTTCCGTTGCTCAGCCAACGAACTTTCCCACGAGGTCCCTCCCTTTATATACCGATTTCTCTCCGCTCTAGCCTCTGGCCCAATCAAGAAGAAGCCTTCGAAAATCGCTTTCTTGATCCGTCCATCCGTCCATCGTCGCCGGTTCGAAGAATCCCCGTGACCCAGCTCGCTAAATGGTTCTTCCGCTGCTGAAGCTCGGGACCCTCGTTGTCAAGACGCTGAGCAAGCCCGTCGCGAGCCGGCTCAAGCAACAGGCCGCTCTCCACCCGCGGTTCCGCGAGTTCATTGTCGGCTTCGCTCAGGTTTGCGTTCCCCCCCTTCCCTTTCTCGCGTGCGGGACAGATCGTTCGGCGATGTGCTGAGCTCGTTAGTGGGAGAAAGTGACGATCTTTCGAGGTGACTCGATCGGGGCTTAGCGAAGTAGCGGGTCGAGTGTTCTCGCGAGTTGGTTAGGCTTTCAGGTGATGCGCGGGGGTAATGTGGTTTAATCGAAGGGAATGGAGAGAAATGAATGTGATCCTCGCGCTTAGTGTCGATTGTCGATCAATGCAGGATTCTAGTTATTGCTGATGAATGTCTTCGTAGGACAATTAGAACGGACGTTTGGTTGGACGACAGAGTGAGTATAGCTTGGACTCATTTAGGAGGATATCGAATGACCGGTTTTTAATCAAACTAGCAGACACGAGACGAGCTTAAGGTTTTCTGCCATGGAAGCATGCGCCGAATTGAGGTTTTGATTGGGCTTTGGTTTCTAGGAACTAAACTTGAATTTCTTGGTCGATCTCCGATGTCTTCCTCATTCGGTCTTTGAGAGTCAATGTTGTGCTATGCTGCTCTAGACCAGAATGTTGCAGATTCTCCTTGTGGCACCGTTTTGGCCTTCAAAATCTTCTCTTTTTTGTTCAACAAATGATGGTGTTCGCATGATTACATAATGGATTCGGCGGTATTTATTATCTGATCAGTTTCATGGGTAGTATTGGTTATGTTGATGCATTTTGTACCAGAACTTCTTAAACAGTGCATGCTAAAGAGTTCCTCCTTGGTAATGGCAGCACCAGAAATCGTTCCCTTGCCATCATTTTGTTTTGGAATTGGAAATTAACCTCTAGCTTGTCCTTATGATTAGAGGACTTGCACTTGAATCTGGTGATTTTTTGGTGTGTAATCCTTAGTTGACTCACAATAGACGGCATGTAGGGTCTCTCTCAGCTTGATGGCAATGCTTCTTCATAGTGGATCAGTGGCTCAAGTGGCCGCGGCTGTCGTCTGTCATGATTCACGTTCAACTGTTTCCCTTGATTTAAAGTTTAAAGTACTTCTCGGTATTGTAGCTGTCTCATTTAAAGTTTATGTGAAGATACTAGTTCTGGTTGGCTACGCCTGGACCTGATAGACATTAATAACTTGATCATACAGGCTAACCATCGAATCACAACAACCATACAAAGAAGGATCTATGGTCATGCAACTGATGTGGAGATCCGGCCTTTGAATGAACAGAAAGCTGTACAGGCTGCAGTGGACCTGATTGGAGAACTCTTTGTCTTTTCGGTAGTTTAACTTCTCAGATAGCTATGTCTGTGACTTTGAATGTGTTTATATTATGCATGACTAGAGTTCTTGGCATTCTTGCAATCATGAATAAGTTGTGTTCAGTGCTAGGTTCAATGTCAACATCGGTAACTTTCTCGTCCAGCAAAATACCACTTTTGCAAAGGCGTATGTCTTTTGCCGATTCTGCTATACATTTTTCACAGAGCACGGAAAGATATTCACGTTCATTTGCTCCTAAAACAGTGATTCAATGATTTACTATTTACTCTATTTTTAAATGGCCATTTGTCTCCATGGACAGGTTGCTGGGGCTGTTGTGATCTTTGAGGTGCAACGAAGTGCTAAATCAGAAGCCAGAAAGGAGGAAAAACGCAGGGAAGAACTGGAGGTAATCTGTGATGATCCTAATTATATTTTACCATCTTATGTTGGTTTTCATTCCCACATTCAACTTTGTCCCCTGTATTTCCAAATGTTCCCTTAAACTGAAAGATTAATCATGCGTTTGAATGTGCTTCTTATTTTATCATTATTGTTGGGTTAGCAAACATGAAGCGGTCACTAATGATGGATCCTGTCAAACTCTTGAAGTTTCTTTGAAAAATTTTGCTCATGTATATGTTACATTTGCTGAATTGGTTGTGGGAGCCACCTCATACTGCTCCTTTGATAATACCGTATTGCATGGTTGCTTTAGTTGATCAAACAGGCTTCTTAATATGTTTAAGATATTCTGATAATAAACTTGTACAGAATAGATCCCCTCCCTTCTCTTCTATGTTATTGTATAATCAAGTTTGAACTAGAATTTACCCTCCTCCTCCTCCTCTCCCCTCTCTCTCTCTCTCTCTCTCTCTCTCTCTCTTTGTGCACGCAATTTGGGTGACAGCCAAGCCACTGGCCCTTACAGTCTCTTGGCTCAATCACTCAACAGTAGTACCAGTTTTCTCTTGTTCGTGGACTACCCAAGTCTTGAATTGCACAAACTATGGAGATCTGGAACTGTGTTCGGTGTCCTTTACTTAGAGGAGTTCAATAGGTAATTCCAAGTACCGAGCTCAATGCATAACTAGATAAAAAATTCGACCAATTTTTCCTCATGCCAGAGTTGTATATCTTGCCTCATCTTCATAGTTTTTCCTGGCTAGATTTCTCTTATGCCTAAAAGATGGAAAATCCAATGATTTGGCTTCTTGGATTACGTGAGATGGACTGATTAGGATCCAATAGAATGAGCCCATTTGCCATAGAATTACTGCAGAACCAGCTTGTTGCTTTCGGACGAGATGAATTGTCTTTCAGCTTATTCAGCTTGAAAACAGTAGTTCATGGTATTTGGGTAGTACTGTGCCATGGGAAGTTTGATGTAGCTGTTGTTTGACATGAGGCTTAGGATGCATATTATACATATATATATATATATATATATATATATATATATATATATTTGCATATTGTGAATGACCAAATCCAGTTTATTATGTTTTGCATGATTTCATCATTTTCATAAAAATGTTGACTGCAATCCATCCGAAGCAATTATATGTGTTTTCCTGTAAAAAAGTTCCAAAAAATTGATTAATCCAACTGGGAATGTTATTAATTGAAGAAGTTGACAGTTCTCTGAGTAATTGCTTTTATCAGGATTAGAAAGTTAGCTTTTCAAGTTCATAGCCAGTACTTTTAATGATTACCATCACCACTCTAGGCAATGAGGCAAAGGGATGAATCTTTAGAGAAGGAGGTGGAACTTCTCAAGCAGAAACTTGCAGAGCTTGAGCAACTTGCCAAGGGACGAGGACTTTCCGGCCTTTCAACTTCAAACATGCTAATTCTGAAGATGCAAAAATAGCGAAACCAGTTTGAGGCTTTGACTAGCAGAGTAGGAGCCTGTCTATGATAAGAACAAGATTCATTCATATTGTCCTCCCAATTGTGGAAAGCATTTCTTTTGGTCTTCTTTGTCAATCCTTTGAGATGTATCTTGCTTGGTTTGTTTCTTCAGAAATCAAAGGCCACACAGTCAAGACATTTTTGGAAGATGAGAGGAAGGTGCTTACTCCGTGAGCTTGTAACCATTATTCATTGCAATAACATTAGAATTAGGAGTCTGCCATTCCCGCAAATAACTGTTACATTTGTATTGCAACTTCTGTTGACTTGGAAATTTGATAATGCCAATTTCACAGGCAATTGAATGCAACCGCAGAGGATCTGTGACCCTGGATTCCTGGAACGATTAACATTGAAGAGTTTGGTTTCTTGCTTTTCATCTAAAACTGGGTCCTCATGGTCTATAAAGGACAATTTGAGCAGCAATGACTGCAAATGTGGTACGTGCATCAAAATAGGAACAACCGTCACCAAGGAAATCTGAAGAAAGCCACTACTGCTCATCAAGGGCAAAAAATGTTCCACCATAGAAATTTCATGATAAGTTGGCAAGAAATACCCATTTAAGCACGTTGAGGAATGTTTTGGGATGTCAATCAGTCTCAATTAATAACAGTCTCCAGTTCTTTTCAAGCAATCTCATTTCTTCTGACTTATGTTCTGTCGAGACGGTGAACTTATTATGTATCTCTCATGTAGAAACATGAGATTTTCCTCGCTTTGAGCATCTGAAATAACTGAAATTCTTACTATACAAACTTGAGCTCCCTAAACAGGAAACAAATGTTGAATTTCCTCCCTGCTGCCTGACAGCTTCAGCTGTCCATCCAATTCATCCAGCCAGAAATAAATCGCGCTGGAATCCGGATGATCTTTATCGGAAGCTGCAAACTGATGAATCTTACCTTCCATTTCAATCGAACTAGCCCCAGGACATCCCTTGTCCACTCTCTGTTCTTTCATGGATGCTCTGATCTTTGCAACCTCTCCCCACCAACTCACTTCTGCGTACATATTAACTAAAAGGGCGCGGTACCCACTATTTCTTGGCTCCAAAACCTTCAATGCATTAGCAGCAACTTGAGCTAGCTCCAAATTTCGATGGAGCTTACATCCGCCAAGCAATGCACCCCAAATAACAGAATTTGGTTCAACTTCCATATTCTGAATCAATTCGAGGGCATCTTCCAGCAATCCGGCTTTGCTCAATAAATCAACCATGCATCCATAGTGTTCGACGCCTGGAGTAATGGTATAATCCTCGGTCATGCTACGAAACCACTGTCGGCCTTCATCTACTAGTCCGGCATGAGTGCACGCAGTTAAAACGCTAACAAATGTCACCCCATTAGGCTTTATCTTTTCTTTCCCATCATCTTGAACATTTTAAGCGCTTTTTCTGCACGACCATGCATTGCAAGCCCTTCAATAACCGAATTCCAACAGAAGAGGTTTTTCTCTCGCAACTTGTAAAACCCACAAGGGAACTATCTAAGCTCCCGCACTTGGCGTACATATCGACTAATGCTGATCCAATATAAACATCAATGCAGAATCGGTTCTCCATTGCATAATGATGGATTTCCTTCCCTGCGTCTAGTGCGCCAAGATGAGCGCAAGCCGAAATTACAGCAGCAATGCTCACTTTTATCAGGGGTAATTCCATGAGCAGTCATCTCTTGAAACGTGGTTAATGCTTCTCTGAATCGCCTGTTCTGAGAATAGCATGTGATCATAGTCGTCCATGAGATGATATCACTCGCCGTCATCTGTTCAAATAGCGCCTTGGCCAATTTAACATCACCCAATCTTGCGTACCCATCTATCATAGCATTCCAAGTAGCCACATTTCTTTCAGGCATCTCCTCAAACAATGCCCTGGCGGCACTCATGTCGCTCGAACGAGCATGAGCCGAGACCATCGTAGTCCAGGCGAAAGCGTCTCTTTCGGGCATTTCATCAAACACCTTCCTCGACTCCGCAATTTTACCGAAATTCGCATACAAATCGATCAGAGCTGTCTGCACGAACACATGCGAGTCGAACCCATTTCTCCAGGCGTGACCGTGCACGCTCTCTCCCACCCCAAGCCTCGCGCCGCACCGCAGGCTTTGACCAGCGACGAAAAAGTGTAACTTGTAGGATGGACATCGTCTCTCAGCAGCATAGACTTGTAACACTCGAGAGCCAGAATCGGCAAACAACAATGCACCAAGCATCTGATCATCGCGTTGTAGACGAAAGCGTTGGGATTCTCCACGCGGGTGAAGGCCGAAACGGCGAAAGCTGCGTGGTGCACGGTGGAAGAGGTGGAGATGAACTGGTTCATCAAGAAGCAATCTTGGTCCGCGTTTCGCTTGATCATGGAGGCATAGATGGATTCGAGCTGGTTGCCGCTCGCGCATCTTCTCAATCGATCGACTACGGCTTGCTTCCAGATTGAAATCCTGGTTTTTGGATCATAGCCTCATGGGATCATGGTACAACCCGTGAAAGATGTGAACAACTTTTGATTCTTTCCTCCTCTCTTTTCCCGCTCTCTTATTAAAACGGGAACAGCTTTTGATTCTTATGAAATGAAATAGGACGTGTACACACGCATACATATATATATACACGCATACACACACATATTTATTGTTCATTTCCACTTTATTTGTTTTTATCCTATTTAGGAAATGGTTGCCATAATTAAACATTTCGTGCGCTTTATTTTCATTTATTGTGGATATCATATATGTATATTAAAGGCGCTACATTTCATTTTTCAAATTGTTCATTTTTCTGTTAAGCAAATAGAATCTTATGATGCGTTTGTTTCGGGGAAAGTGTTTTTCCGAAATTAGTTTTTTGGACTTTCATCCGTTTGGTTTATCAAAAAATGATTCGGTCAACGGAAAACACTTTCTGGTCAATGGAAAGTTTATGTATAAAATCAGGAAAGTGAATTCCCCGATCTAAAGAGGTGAAAACACTTTCCGAAATTGCTCCTCTTTAAATTTTTAATATTTTTAATATTTTGATATTGCATTTTAATGTCTTAATATTATTTTTAATATTATTTTCTCTTCTTTTTCTCTTTTTCTTTTTCATTTTCTTTTCTTCCCTAGCTGCCAAACGGTGGCGGCAGCCACTGTCAAACCTCCGGACTATGGGCTGAACTCCGCGAGTCCCGGCAAGCCTCAACTGAGGCTATTGGTTGAGCTCACTAGTCCTGGCCAGCCTCACCCAAGGCCGTCCATCGAGCTCGCAAGTCCCGACCAGCCTCAAGGCCGTCGGATCTGGCGGCCTCGACAAGCTCAAGGCTTGGACTTCCAGATCCGACGGCCTCGAGGCTCCCCGGTTGCCTCGGCCAGATCTGGCGGCCTCGGATAGACCTAGCAAGCCTCGAGCTCGCTCGATCTGGCAGGCTTGAGCTCACCGGCTACCTCCGCTAGATCTAGCGAGCTCGAGCTCGCCCTCCACCAACGAGTCAACCTCACCCATGGCTCCCGGCGTTGCAGAAGGAAGAAGAAATCGCAAATTTGCAGAAGGGAAGAAGACGTCGCAGAAGGCAGAATGAAAGAAGAAGTCGCAGGAAGAAAACAAAGAAAAAAAAGAAGGAAAAATAAAAAAATATAAATATGAAATTTAAAATATAAAAATATAATTTAAAAATTTAGATTTCTTTTCTTAAGATAAAATGAAATCATTTTGCAAGTGCTAATCAAACGCTAGAAAATATTTTTCATCACATGTCACCAAACAAGGGAAAACAAATCGTTTTTTGGAAAAATGATTTCCTGAAAATCATTTTCTAAAAAGTGAATTCCAGAAAAACACCTTCCCTGAAACAAACACTGAAACAAACACACCCTTAGATTTTACTTTTGTAGAGATAAATTTTACCGAAAAGAGAAATTTTCAAGAAACAATGTATTTTCACCTCACTATTGGTGAGATATCTTTAGATAGGCATGTGAAGAGGTTGTAAGAGTATCTAGGAATATACTAAAAACATTGATGTGAAAAAAAGTTATGTATAATGATGCATCTTGGTAATTTTTTCTATAAAAACTTCTTGAGGGATGATAGCAATTTTTGTTAATCCAAATATGACGGATTAAACAAATATTTTATTTTAGTAATTGATTTAATTAAATCGTACCTGTTAGAGTTTCATGTTGGAGAATGTAAATGTGGTTATATTTTGTAAAATCTTTATAGAGGGTCTTCCTCTGTTTTATTGTGTAATTCCATAATATGCTTATGTATATAAATGACGACCGATGAGAAAAGGTCTCATGGTGATATGCACAACAAAAATGTAAGTTTATAGATAATTGGCTGTGTTAAAAAAATCGTATATGTTAAATTTTTCTACATTCATGAATAGGCTCGACAACATGGAGTAGAGTTAGGTTTTTAAAAAAAATTTCCTTCTACGGAAGGAAAAGCCAACATTAAAAAAGATAAGATAGTGCCACGATACGCCAAAACAAAGCTTTGGAGATTGTCGGTTCGTAGGAATTCAATTAGTTTGGTCTTTCACATAAAAAAAGCAACAACTGAACAATAGCGGAAAAATTTAATGTGTGACGTTTATATCCACGTGACATGCTGACGTGGTGTCGTTCATCCAATCAAGTATCCTTAATAATATAATTATAAAAAAATCCCGACAAACACTAATA
>JAGVVM010001906.1:0-45426 GCA_019149425.1 Psidium friedrichsthalianum
CCAGTTTTAAGCGGATTGAGTACACCCTAGACAGGAACCATTGTAGCCACAGTTTTGCACCGTCATCTGGGAAAGTCATTGATTAGGATTGTCGGCAACTTATGGACCTTTACTTCGTGGGAAATTTGTACGTTTGTTTTTCAAGACCTGCGAACGGTCAAAATGTAATTCATCTCACAATTTTCCCTGTTTTGCCGTACTGAGGTATGTCGAACGATTATAATAATTTCTCTGAGGAAATAAGCTTTTCACGCTAGCTCGTGCCGCAATGCGCAGGTATATCTCGAAGCCGACAATGATCAAGCTAAGCAAGAGACAGAAGCAGACACATCGTCCAAAACTCCGTCATCACCACCCGCCGGAAGCGGCAGCAGAGAACCGGTAGCGGGTCAACTCGTCGCCGGCTCTTCTGGCCAAGCTAGCGCAAGCCCGTTGGACGCGGTGTCAAACGGCTCGTGCTCAGGAAACAGCAAATCGAATCCACCTCAACTTGAAGATGCTGAACGGCGGAGATCGCATAAGGAGAAGGATTCCAAATGGAGACCGTTTGAGTTCGCTATCAATCGCCTGAAGCGGCGAAGAGCAGCAACCCAAAGGAGTAGATAGTCAGCGCAATATGTTTTTATTTTTCTTGTTTGCTGGTTGATCTAAATTAGCTAAAGAAAGACTAGAGGCATTTTGACACACAGAAATCTATTTACATTCAACTCTGAGGAACATTTACATCAGAGGTAAACTAAAATCAATATAAACGTAAACAAATATGCAAAAAAAATTAGAAATTCCACTTGTTGTATCCTTTTTCGTAGCAGAAGTATTTACCGATTCCCCCAAGAATCGAACAACTGGCAATCATATTTCTCTTTTTCAAGAAATCGAAGAAGCTATATGAAGGTTTTGTCACCTTTAAGCTAATCAAATTAGAGGCTTATGCCAATGACAACCACAAGAAGTTACTTGGGTATTGTATTAAATTAGAGACTATTTGAGTTGTGTATTGTATTAAAAAGAGAAAGAGATTCAAATGAAAGTGCTCCCAAAGCGAGTGACTTTCAGGCGAGATGGTTCAATAGTCAATTAGATAAAGGCCGATCTTACTTCCAACAAGGAGAAGAAAGTCGTCAATAAATAATGTAAGACTGTACATCTTTTTTTGATATATCCAAATAATAAGTAGGAGCATAAACGATTCGAATAAGCAAAAGCAATGTCTCCTTGCATAGTATGGATTCCAAACATTCATAATCTGAATGTAAATGATTGCCGTTTCTTCCACACATTTATATACAACGTAGAACAGGAAACAGCAAATAGCCAAGACTCATTAAAAAAATTAGAGAATCATTCATTCATGAAAAAGCCCGCCTTGCGAGGTACCATTTTTTATTTATATACATTCGAATTATTTTCTTTCTTTTTTTAATATATAATTTATAAATATTTTTTTCTGGTTTTGCTGTAGTTGGATTCTCCGTAATCACAAGAGTCCTCAGCTGAAATGGGATTCCAACTCAGCAATTGAATTTATTAATTAATTAGGGCCACCCTTATTGAAACAATTGATTGCATTGATACCCCACGCTACCTATGGGTAGGTAAAATATTTCGTTTTTAAGAGAATCACAATCGCAATTCTTTCGAACCTCCCAAAGTCAAACATTTACTAGGCAGGAGCCACGTAGCCGGAGAGCCAAGGAATACGGCTCGTGATGCGACACGACGGGATTCGAGTCGTGCAAGGTGAGGGGTCTCCATCTCTTTCTTCATTTCACACAACCCTCCAAACCGTCCCACGTGTTCCTGCCACAGGTTTGATGAGTGGCCCTACGCGATTCGAAGTTCCTAACGTTTTCTCCCCACTCTCGAAAGTTCCCTCTGGTGTCGGCCCTGACCCTCCTTTTATTTTATTTTATTTTTATCCCAATCTTTTCCCCTTTTAACGAGAATCCATGAGCTTTCCTCCCTTCAATGGGGACCGATGAGACCGACCAACGCGATTTGGCAATAGCTTAAGATGGATCGATCAGGTTTCAAGCATCCGAATTGGATACCCATGTCACGTAATTTATCCAAATTGCATGGCATATTCTTTTCTTTCTCGACAATTTTATTTTTTTTTTTTACCTTCTCCTATGTTCTTCACATTAAAAACTAAAACATGTTACGGCACATGGAACCTAGGCTCGTAATACATCGTGCCGGTGGGCCAAGTAAAAACGCGAGTCGGGGGTTACACCCAGTAAGTTTGACATTTATTTTTGCACGAGTATTGTTTGAAAGACAACCGGGGATAAAACCTCAACCAACCAAACCATTTACAATTCTGCCGTCATTTTCTTTCTTTTTCCTTCCTAATCTTTGGGTAGACGTCAACAAGTCTCTCTCTCTTCTCGGCTTCTCCTTTATTTAAAGAGCAGGTAGCGTCCTCGTTAGCCCCTCCCTCCTCCATTGTCCGTGACAGCATTCAAACTGATCCATCCCCTCGAACCGAGGATCGCAGCTCGGTTCATCCGATCACCACGCACGAGCCGGAAAGCTCACGAGAGGCTCAAAAAGGCGCGGAAAAAGGGAAAGCGCCTCACGAGCGCACTTCACAGGAAAGGCTTTTTGAGGCCACCACCCCAAATGGAAAGGCAGGGGAAAAGCGGGAGCAGTGGGGAGGTTCTGGATGGCTCCAACATAATGAAGTTGGTTGGGAGCGAGGAGGTGTTCGCGCACTTCGTGGATAATAAGTTTGAGCAGCTGGACCGCGACAGCGACGGCCAACTCTCGGTCAAGGAGCTCGAGCCTGCCGTCGCCGACATCGGTGCTGCCCTCGGCTTGCCTGCTCAGGGCTCTTCCCCAGATTCCGATCACATTTACTCCGAGGTCAGAGACGGTCGCACTCTTCTCTTCTGCACTCATTTCGCTCGTGCATATCGACTTCTGTCGCGCCAGCCTTAGAGCCTAAGACTAGTCCTAGAAAAGGAACCCTTCATCGTCATCGTACTCTAGGAGTTTCACAGTAGAATTGGTATCATTCGTAGGATTAGGACCTCGCGAATGTAATTTGTGGTTATCGGTGCTTGGTTAATCTACTTGGATCCGGTTTTGGGCGATTCAGTGAAAAGTCATGCAAATCATCTCTGAATTGCCCAGTTAATCGTCTTGAAAATATATCGGTGGGAATTTTTAGTTTTGAGGCATCATCTGAGTGCTGATTATGGGCGCGGCGGATGGCCGGTGCAGAGGAAGAACGAATGTGATCCTTTTGTGAAGCGTAGAGGAGCTAAGCATAAGCATTGAGATGAAGTCACGTATGCTTTGACTTTGCGGCTCGTACTGGAGCGAATACTGAACGCCGACCATTCCCTTTGCCTCTTCTAATAAACGGAAAAGAAAAGAGGACAGAGATCAAATGATGATGATGAAGTTTCATTCTGATCTTGTCGTTGTCCTAACTTCCCACGAAAACAAATTTGTTGTCTCATCTCTAAGATCACCCTCCTGTCCTAGTTAGCTGTCACCTGTGCAAGCCTGGGACGAAACGGAAGAGTCTCGGACGAGTCCTTCACAATGTGAATGCTGCTCCGTTCATATTTCTCGAAAGGGTGACGACTGACGAGTACTTGCCTTCATTTTTTAGGGTGCTTCTTGGAAAATAGAAATTTGTTAAAAGGGTTTTGTTAACAAGTGCACCAAAATATTTGTTTCTCCTAATATAACATAATCAAATATGAAAATATTATGCGGATCGGGAAATTGTAATTGTTTTAATCGTTTCTCATGTGCAATAGGTACTTACCAACCAAATCTTTGTTTAACAATTTTATTGGAATCAGCTGAGTAGGTCGAGAGAGATCCAGGGCCCAGCGTATGAGTTACATTTGTCGGTGCGGTGGGTCCAAAAGCTTTTGGAGTTGGGAGGGGTTTTCCTCTTTTCCTGTCTTTTGACTTTTCAGTCTCTCTGTCTCTCTCTAGCTTTCTCCAGGAATCTAGTGACAAACGTTGTAGAAAGGAGTTGGGCGCCTGAGCAGTCATTACATTCTACGAGCGAGTTCGATCATCATCCTGAATATCATGATAGATTGATATGATTGTGTCCGAAGCCAATGAGGTGGTCGTGGTGGTGGTGGTGGGGACAAATGGAAGGAAGCAACACCGCAAAGAAAGATAGCTTCGTGATGTAATGCAGTCCGAGCTGGGGAGCAATATGTGATTGCAGAAAAATAGGAGAATAAAGACAAATTCGTGCGTCTTTTTCAGCGTACCTGCAACTGTTAGGCGCATGATAAATGTGAGGAGCGGGGGTGGGCATCTGTTCCTTCGCGACGCGAGACGATCTTGCTCGGCTTGCTAACAATTGCAGGGCACGTGTGTGGCTTTGCTTTCTCTCCATCTGGAACTACCGAGGATGATTATGCCGGGAGGTAAAGAAAGAGAGAATCAGAAACTACAAAGAAAGGACGACAATTCGGATCGGGCCAAATAGAGAACATTAGGAATGACGCGAGTGGACGACAGCAAATTGAGTAAATCTGGGTCTGGATGACTCGACACATCTCGTCGTAGAAGAAAGAAGTGTCAAGAAGGGAAAAGAGAGGGAAGATCATGGAGCTCTTGGCAACAAATTTAACATCACAAGGCAAAAGAACCTTGCCATACCTAAATATGAAGATGAAAAGACATATATGCATTGTGAATTTGGAGAATTAATGAAACTTGTGTAAGAAAAAGCAAGTTGTACTTAACATGGTAGCATACCTAAAAGGGAAAGAAAATGTGGACATATGTAATGGGCAGTGGCAGAAAATCGACTTACCTTTGGATTTCTGCTTCTCTTAGGGCTGATTGACTTGAAAGGAGATCCATTGCTCAGCTTTGTTTGGCTGCTGTTACAGGTTTTGAATGAGTTCACCCATGGAAAGCAAGAGAAAGTGAGCAAGACTGAGTTTAAGGAGGTGCTATCTGATATCCTGTTGGGCATGGCTGCTGGCTTGAAGAGAGACCCTATTGTAATCCTCCGCATCGATGGGGAGGACCTCCTGGAGTTCGTCAATGGCCCGAGTTTCGAGTCAGAAATGGTCTCTATATACTCGCAGATAGAAGTGCCTGAAGGTTCGGTTCGAGATTTCATTGTGAAGGCCCTGGAGAAATTGACAGTTGAACAAGGGATGCCCCCATGCTCCGACTCTTGGGTAATCGATCTTCTATTCTGATTTTCTCTGCCTCCCGTGTTCTCTTTCATCCTTTTTCTTTTCCTGTGAACTGCGGCCAAGTAAGAAACTAAAGTGGCAAACATAACAAGAGAAGGAAGAACTCAAAATGACAGATAGCTGGTTGGTCTCTTAGTAACAAACATAATGTATCCTGCCTTAGAAATGCCTTGGAAAACATCCTAGACTGATGAGAACTTAATGTGCAAAGCAAATTTGGAAAATGTAGTCATCCCGTGACATATTAGTCGCTTCTCGCCATCGAAATCTTCCTTTCTGCTATGTTGCAATCTTCTTCTTATATTTATTATTTTGTGTAGGTCGTGAGCAAAATTGTGGAACCAGCTTTGCAGTCTGGAGCCGATGATAATTTAGACAAGCCCGTCTCCGAAGAGACATTCCTGGCGGAATTCAAGAAAGTAGCGGAGAGGGTGGCTCAACGTCTTAAGGAGCAGCCTGTGATCGTCGCTCACAGCGAGAATACCTTCGATGGAAGTGGAATCAAGAGACTGTTGTCCAATAAATTCGAATTAGACAAGGTCTCTTATTTCTTCGAACGTGCTACTTTATATATACGTTTCTTCCCTTCTCTTTCTGGTCATATAGACATCGAGCAGAAACCAACATATACCCTAAATTTCTGCTTTTGCAGTCGTTAAATGCAGCCCTGGAGAATGTGCCAAAAGATAAACATGGGAAGATCGCGAAGGAGTATCTGCGCGTGGCATTGGATGCATTGGCCCCGTCAGCTGGATTACCTCCATTCGGGGCAGTTGATCAGGTTAGTGATCCTTCCCGCTAATTCTGAATTTGAAAATGTCGTTTCGGATGCATGCGCTGACGGATCCACCATTGCAAAATCAACAACAATAACAAGATAAACCCTGGTCGCAAGTTGTCTTGCAACAATGGAAGACCGCTTGGTCTTTGCTGATGGTAGATTCCAATTCCACAATGCCTGAGTTTGTATGTACTAAAGCCAAATTGGCGATCGATGATGCCGCAGATGGACACTATCGTAAACGAAGCATTCAAGATGATGGACGCCGACGATGGGAAGATTGTGAAGGAGGAAGAGTTCAAGAAACTACTCACGGAGATACTGGGGAGCGTCATGCTACAACTGGAGGGCAATCCCGTTTTGGTCTCGTGTAATTCGGTCGTGCACGAGCCTCTCAATTCTTCTTCATCGCTTCTGCAGGCGTCCTCCTAGTTCGTCGGGTCTCTCGAATATATATAGGAACTAAAAGGGATCAAAATGGAAACGAAGCAGCATGATGCTATGTAGGTATTATCTGTGTGTCGACGTAACTAATGTACTCTCTGGTATGTATTATTGTGCGAATGAAGTTCTTGTCTAGAAAAGAGGACGCTCTTGTCTGGAAAAACATCAGTTTGTTTTTTTTTTTGCTTGCTTCGAGAATCAACCCCAGAGGAGGAGAAACTGGAGAAGAGCATGCAACTTGCGTCAGTGCTGAGGTTCAAATCATGATTTGGATGTGTCGTTTTCAGACCCATTGATGCGTTCCATCTCAAGTCGCAACCCTCCGTAATCTGCATGCTATCAAACTCTCTATATCGAAGCAACGGATTAACGTCAAGTAGCTTCGAAATCAGAAGCTCCATGGTGACGACGAAAACCCAGAACAATGAAGGTTACAGTTTGGTCCCAGACGAGAAAACCCTAGCCCAAAGGACGATTATTGCGCATGGCTTTAGGCGGGTCCTTTGGTGCCGAGAGAGATGACGCCATAGCTAATGCAGTCGAGCTTGTAGCAGGAACGACAGCGATCTTGCACGGCACGAAGAGGAAAATTTTCAATTAGCCCTCTACACTGATGGTAAATTGTCAAAAAAAAAAAAAAAACGCCTGTACCTCATTTTGTTTTCCGAATAGCCCCGATTCTCGACAGGACACTTTCAGATGACCCCAAATCCCATCCTACGGTCAAAAAAATCAAAAACATTTGTATTGATCCTGATAGAGCACACGTCTGGGTAGTACCAAATAAGTGTGAGCATGATACCATGGTAGAACCAAGAATCAAAAGATCGGGCCGCCGGTTTGAATTCGGTTCTAGGTTCTCATGAGCCAGGGTTTCGTTCTCGATTCTATATTTCTAGGAATCGAAGGTTTCGATTTCAAGTGGAACCGAACCGGAACTAGAATGAGATTGTAATGCCCCATTTTAATAGTTCTAAATAATTCGAAAAAAGACAAAATAAATTAGAAAGTTAACTCGGGATGGATTAGGATTCCATCTGAACGAAGTTATCGAACGCGATGGGCCGTATAAACATGGACAGCGGCTGTGGGAAGGTAAATGAGGCCCGGCCCAAAACGAAATAAATCGTCGTGACTTAACCTCATTTCTCCATGTGTAGACGGCACAAAAAAAAAAATTTGGTTCGTGGAATCTCGGCCCAAATTTCAGACCCAAGTGCTTGGCCCAAAGAAAATCGGAATGTAGATCCTTTAATCACACTTTGGACCGTGAAGCCCTAGAGGCTAACCCAGCTGGACCCGCGTTGGGCGTTGAACCCGAGCCCGCACGCTGGATTTAAAGTTGAACCCAGCACCTACTTGGATTCAAGCCTATTTTGTCACCAGTCAAAATAAAAATGAGGGACCCATTTCTCCTTCTCGGCCCACGAGAGCAACCAGCAAAAGGAGAAAGGGCAGGGTCATTTTTCGCCTGCTCGCCTGTTGTCTTCCTCTTCCTCGATCGTGTCACCAGCCGCATTCCTCGTTTTCTGAACCAGCTATCCAGCCAGGAGAGAGGAGAGAGCTCGGCGAAATTGCAGACCAATAACGATCGGCGAACTCCAGCTTCAGCGAACACCGAGGGTTGAGGTGAGTCAGTTCTCTAAAACCGTCACCCAATCTAAGCAACGTGGAGTCGGTGTCGATTGCTTGACCGTCGGTGATGTTGAGTAGTCCCGGCGGTGGAGTCGCGGTTGCAGAACAAAGAAAAAGCTGCGCAAAGAAATGGTTCGAGCGCAGATGCAATGAGTGTAGTGTATAAACTGAACGGGAAGTGAGTTGCCGCAAGGGTAACACTTCGTGAGCTCGGGTGTAGAAGTTTGCGTAAAGAAGAGGGGTGGTAATGTCGATTTAGACTGCATGTGGCTAAAAGCCAGTTTGAAGAGGCCCTCAAGTGTCGGTATTGAGGATTTAGTGGATGATCCTCGAATTGGGAGGGGGGCAACAATTGGCCGAGAAGAAAAGCCGGCGTGGTCCATGAAGTGGCAGGACTACGTTACTGCTATTGCTGGTTTTAGATGTGCATAACATTGAGTATAGTTGAAGCGTGAGTTAGCATAATCTTAGGTCTTAGGTGTTGAGTCACGAATGAAAATATATATATATATATATATATATATATATATATATATATGGAATTTCGGTTGCTGGGAAGTTCATGGAACCAATTCTTGGACTCATGAGGAAGTCTCCCACCTTCTATTGCCGTAGGATTTAGTCCAAATGGAGGGGAATGAAGCAAAGCTCTGGCAATGCTATGTTGCAGAGAGAGGAAGGAAAAATGAAGTAGTAATAAAGGGAGTCACCGGTTGAGTTGTGGGTAATAATTAGCAATGTTCGATTGAGTTTTGGTAGCTTGAGAGTGCGTGGTTGAGATGGGTTAGTATAAGACCTAAGAGGGTGGGATTTGAGGTGAGCATTTAGCCTATTCACATTAGCCGGATGCCTCTTCATGTTGATGGAAAATTAGATTCGTATTTATTTATAGACAAGATATCAAGATAAGATATGGAGCCATATACGTAGGACGCGCTGGTAAATGTTCCTATTTTAAATTGTATACCATGTGATAAATGGAGTGAAACTTGCGAAAATTGGCTGCTTGCTCAATTGAGATTCCTCATGGAGTGTACGGGAAGACCCTGCTGTATGCGTGGGTGGTCCTGCTAAGTGACTAGACTGGTCTCTGAGGCGATACGAGATGACGATATACATGTTATGATCGAAAACGGCCGAGTTATAATCTAGTTAACACATTTAGCGAATGTAAGGTCACAATTGCATCCATTGCATCATGTGTTGTCATGCTTCAAAAGAAGTCTATTATTATGCAAATTTAAACCTTGAATCCGCATGGAATCATTGCACTTGCTTGACACACCATTGTTAGTTCCTCTCTTTGTTTGGAATAGTCGATGGCTTAGAAAATTGACTCATTGAGATAATTTTCCTCACTCCTTTATTGTTGAATTTTTTTTTAGGTAAGTGATTATGGTGTAACGTTGACCGACATTATTGGAACCACAGATTAACTGGCCCTGATAATCCTGGGAGTTTTTGGATTTGTTTTCTTTTGGACAATGGTACACATATGTATATACGCATGCATAGACGAGCATGTGGGGTAGAGGCCATTGGTGACTTTTTGTTGCCACCCGACTTATCTCCAAGATATATGTAAAAAGAACCCGACGTTCATAGGCCATAAATAGATAAAGTACTAAGCTTTTTATTTCTTGGGTTGTTATTTTAGTAATTTAAATTGTCAGGCCGATAGTATACGTGGCGAGCATGGGATGCCACGACTTTTACAACACGGGACGCGGCCACGAGACAGATCTAGATCCGGAAAAAAACTTACATAACAAAATAAAACATATGGATTTGCAAGTACTGAATAAGCTATTAAATTAGGGGATGAACAAGGCTAAGATCCATCCCACAACTTCTTCTAGTCTCTATCGGTTCCGCTGCAGATAAACCTTGATTTAAATCTTATTTGCTTCCAAGGTCACATGCTGAGGCTTGGAGTCCCAACCTCAAATTGGAGTCTATCCACTTGTGGTGTTGGTTGGACAAGTTGGGTTATAGCGGGTGAGCGTAATGGTAGCGGGAGCTAACGTCTGATGATATTCATCACATTGTGGATAAGTTCGGTTCGGAAGTCCTGGTTGAGCGCGTGGTGATTGCTTATGTTTGACCAAAATTTTTACTTTTCTATCAATCTATATCTCGAAAAATTATAACAAAAAATTTCTTATGAATTTGCATTCACGATTATGATTGCGGGAACCAAACAACATGCAATATGTAGTTGCTTTTTTTAAGTGCTCTCAATGAAATTGACAAGTTTTTCGGGTACCCTAGAATCGAACCCTAAAATCTGTGATAGAGTAGATTCCAGATTTCGGGTAAATTCCACTTGGAACCTGAAACCACTCACTTCTAATATCAAATAAAAGAATCATTTAATTTTCTGTCATCATGAGAAACTTTCAGAGCACCAGATTGAACTTGATTTCAAGAGCACAAATGTTTACAATTCCCAGTCTTACATTTAGACACATAGAAAAATTACCAAAAACATCCTAAATATATTGTATTTGTGTCAATTCATTTCTAAACTTTTTAATTTTACTAATTTAGTCATAAAATTTTTGATAACTTGCTAATTGAGTAATTTCGACCAATTTTGACCTAATATCGTTGACGTTTATATCCGTCATCCTACATGACACGATTGCTACTAACATGGACAATTATTATAATTTTTCAATTTGAATTTTTTTATTTTTATTTTTCTTTGTTCTCTGCTCTCTCTTTTTTGCCAGCAAGGATCATCAGCGACCCTTGCTGTCCACGAATGCTTTGCCCAAATTGGATGAGGGCTGCCTCACCAACTGCAGATGAGGGCCTTTGTGGCCCCATTGGCCGCAAACGAGGGAGCCCTCGGTTAAATCTACCGAGGGCCTTCATGTCCTCGCCCATGGCAACCAAGGTGAGGATGGGCAAGCCCAGGGCTTTTGTAGGCAAGGCATTCCCGGCTGATGAGAGTTGCTAGTGACCCTTGCCATCGCAAAAGAAAATAAAAAGGGAAATAAAAATTTCAAACAATTAAAAATTAAAAGAATTGTCCATGTCAGCACTAATAGTGCCATGAAGGGCAACTGGCATTAATGTCAATGGAATTTTGGCCAAAATTAATCAGAATGACTCAACTAACAATTTGCCAAAAGATTTAGGACAAGTTGGTCAAATTGAAAGTTTTTCTAAACTAGCACAAGTGCAATATATGAAACGAAAAGATCCTTCTTGATGGTTTCTCTTTTCAGGCCGATTTCTGGAGCAATTATTCTTCATGTCGCCCTCTAATTTGGGACTCCGATTTTAATTTTGACAAGTGGGAAGTGAGGAAAAAACTCAACATTTTATGAGGACTAAAATTCACCGACGGCTTTTGACATTAAATCTAGTCAATGATTGGCACGTTTTCTCCCCCACGCTCCTGTAGGAATTCTACAACAATACCCGGTTCATAAAATTATCAAGGGGTCTCTGCCTCACTATCAAACCAAAGACCTTGTGCTGATTTGATTATTGATTAGTTTTGACACCTTCAGGGGGTGATAATACTTTACATTTGCAGTCCTTAACCTAAGTCCAATTAACAACTTCTTTCGTCGGAATCTTGGTGCACGGATCTAAAGATTCGATTTCTGAGCAAACGGGGCCTTAAAAATATTCACCACGTCGTACTTGTAACCCTCGGCATGATGAAAATGCTTCCCCGGAATGATCTTCACGTAGAGGTAGAATCCCACACAAGCGATAGCCGGCCCGGCCCAAAACACCCAGTGCCCATTCCATAGATGGCCTCCTCTCACGAGGGCCGGGCCCAAACACCTAGCCGGGTTCATCCCCACTCCTGCGTACCCTTTTGCCGCGGTGACGGTGGTCGAGATGAACACGATGAGCCCGACCACTGCTCCGATGATGCCGAAGATGATAACCCGGCCAAGGGCTTGGGCCTGGCGATGGTCGAAGGCTATCCAGATCGACGCGAATAGGAACACAAAGGTACAAATTATCTCGAGCCACAAGGCCTGGACTAACTCGAGCCCGATCGTGACGGGCCCCTCCGGGCTAGGCACGACTATGTTGAGCGTGCAGCCTCCGAGGGAGAAGGTCTCCTCGATCTTGCTGTTGACCACGGCTTTGAGCGCGAGCGCCCCGAGCACGGCCCCAGCACACTGGGCCAGGATGTAGATCGTGGCCCTCGAGAGGGATATGAGGCCGGTGAGCGCAGCGGAGAAAGTGATGACGGGGTTGATGTGGCCGCCGGAGACAGGCGACGCGGCGAGGAGGAGGATCGCCACGGTGACGGCAATGAGGAATGACATGATTAGGTTGGGCGTTTGGTTTCGGTCTCGTAGGAGGAGATCACTATGGTGTCCAAGGCGAACACGAGCACCGCCATGCCTAGGAGCTCCGCCACCGACGCTCTCCATACCTGGCAATTTCGACAGGAATTACCATTTTCGAAGCACCATTAGAATTTTGATACTAAGGAGGAAGAAGGTCTATAGTATACGAGCACATATTGATATTGACCTCCAGAGAGAAGAAGTCCTTCAAGCCCAAGATCTCGGTCAGCGAAGTGGGTGCGTCCTTCGTAATCCTCTGTTCCTTGCTGCAAAATCACACCAAGTCGTTCACGAATGGACCAAAATGCCCAAACATAATCAAGAGTAAAGAGACATCATTAAAAGAACGCGCCATATCAGTGTCAGAGGAGTAGCTAGGAACACTTTGATGCTTACATTGGGGTGGAAAATGGCTGGACTTTGCTTCCACTAAGAACACTCTCTTCATCTTCCGCAACAACTCCAGGTCCAGCCATCCTTGGATTCATTTTTGCTTTCTCGAAATCGGGTTTCGCCTCGGCTGCATATATGTAGTTTGAACACGAAGCGCGAGGGGGTTTTAACCAGTATCTCACAACTACCACGCTCGAACACGTTACATTGGGCATTTAGTTCGGATGATTTGATGTCCATCTAACTGCATTATGGGCAACTACTTACAAGTAGTCTCCAGTTGATTTATGTCTGGAGGGTTCCACTCAGCTACACTCACGTTGACATTTTGCTTTTGCTTTTAAGGCCAAACTTACAGAAATGTTGACCTTCTGGACAAGCAATGCATGCACAAGGAGAGCCACCACACCGGCTCAAGTGAACAGAGATATGAAGCAGTTTATCGAAGGCGCTGTGAAACTCGACTCGACTAGACTCAAGCGTATATATCATGGTACAATGTGTAATTTTTTTTCAGTGCTTTATGTCTAATTTTACAGCTACTAAGATACTTTGTAAAACATTCTAGGTACCCAATAAAAGCCTGGCTGGTTTGTCCATCTCGGCATGCATTGCAATGTCGAACCCGATCTTCTCGGGACTACCTCGACTGAGCTTGCATTTCTGGTTTGTCTACAAAGATGATTGCACAAAGATTATAGATCTCATGACAAAGTGCGCATGCTTTGGTTTTTGTTACTGCTCCACGACAGCAATCCAAACCTAAACAGCTCATCTGATTCGCATATTTAATTTCTCTACTATCTGTAAAAGGATATGTGAGCGGGAACTTTGATCATGGGAAGCATGCCTAGTTGTGGCAAAGAACACAGGGTGGACCTGCACCAAACAGCAATGAATCCCCTATTGATTGGCCGTATAAGTTAGCAGACAATAAATTGGGGAAAAGAAATGGTCACTGCGTGTCGACTGCCTTGCGGTTAGAACCTTTTTGTACCTTGATTTCATGGGGACATAATCACTTTGGATGTTTGAATGACAAGATTTTTGCATGCCAGATGATGACGCCTGCATGGTTCTATTCGTGTAAAGAAGGCTGATGATTATGAGCGGAAAAATTATCCATAAAATCCCAAACCTATTGAACAGCGGCCAATTCAGTCTAAATTTGTCACTTATGCCAATTCAGTCCTAAACCCTCTTCTTCTTTTTTTGTCAGATTGTTTACATCTCTTAATTGTGTCGATTTAGTTTCAATATTTTTGACAATTTATCAACGTAGTCATTTCCTACCATTAGCCAAATATAGGTTTACAACTAAATGGGCAGGACTTCAAAAGTTTAGGACTGAATTGACACAATCGAAATGTTTAAAATTAAATTGTACAATTAAAAGATTTATGACTAAATTGGCCGCCGTCCAATATGTTTAGGTCATTTTGGACAATTATCTCATTATGAGCCATTAGTACCGGATCCTTATTGATTAGGCTCGATAAATGGAACGCATCGAGGGACCGGGGTTGATCGTCCCTATCGAAGAACATCTCGATCCTTGTCCCCATACTTCCACGCCGCCCATGTCACCGTAGCTCGTGGTTTGCCGGAGACCATGCGTAGTCCTTAAACCTCAATTTACATAAGTTAAAGCAGTAGATAATCTTAGGAGACATCAACCGATGACCTAGGATAAGATGTTGCACTCTTAGTTGGCAAAGTTGGAAACGTGGCACGTGCAAGAGGGGAAAACCGATGGGATGAGAAAATCCGAATATGCGTGAGTCCTGGTCTGCCTGGAAAAAGTGGAAGGGTTTTGGGAATTTTTCGGATACTCTAATGTAGAAAGTAAAACGCTTCAAAATCTAGAGGATGACACAGGTCCAGACTCTCTTTTACGGTTCCTAGAAATGTGTGAAAATCATCATCCGGAAGCATCTGCTCGAAGAGAACGTGCGCTTCGGCTTTAAAAATCTGCGGACCTTGTCGTGAAAACAAAGGGGAGTGAGTTTCCTAGAATGTCCAATTTTCTAGAGGAAAAAAACACGAGAGAGAATGACTAGGAAAGACCAGCAAGCCAAGCTTTGCTGTGCCCTCGCGCCAACCACTGTAATTAGTGCTTTTTACTTTTTACGGAATCATTTTGCAGACTCGCTTCGATTGCCAAGTCGAATTGGTATTTCTTCCCTTTCAATTCAAGGTGATTACTAGAAAAAACAGTTCAAATTTACAAGTCCCTCCGTAGTACATTACGAAATGTTTATATCCTTTTTTTTTTTACAGCGTCAGTTGACGATGGTAACTTACGAAAGAAATAAATATTCTATCATCGCAAGTTCTTAATAAATTTTTTCAGAATTTTTTTTTCGAATTTACAAGTCCCTTTGATGGTACTATTAATTTCGCTCCTAAATTACAATTCTTGCCGCTATAATTTTAGATTTTTTACTACTATATTGATGGTTTAAGTCCCTAATGTTGTACGTAAATTACACCGGTGTATCTGACCAAAGTTTGTCGGTTACACTATTTTACCAACATTATTTGGATTTATTTTCACCGTTACAAATCTAGAACCAAACGGAACATTTTTCTGAATTGCGGAACACCAAAATTGGATGCATTTTTTCATCATTATAAAGTTGGATAAACAAAGTTTCATATGTATATTAGGGAGACATTTTGTCTTTTGACACTTTTCCTACAACAAGGAAGAACAACTTAGGTAAGTGAACCTCAAATTCATGAAGTGCTGCACTAATCTCAAAAACCAGGTGAGTCAAGTCCTGATTAGGTGTTCACATACACATTCATTGTTTATCCACAAAATTAATGAATCCCGTTGGTTTTTTTCACACGCATTTTATGTATAGCGTATGTATGCATGTATGTATGTATGTATGTTGGTTGTGTAACCATTTTATAGAATAAATTTACAGTTTTTTTTTTCAATTCCTTTTTCCCTTTTGTTTTTGGTTTTTCCTTGTACAGCAGATAACGAAACGAGTCCTTCTATAAACATTGGCGGTAAACTACCAACTTCATCTGAGTGCCGTCCAAGGACGCCGGATGCCAGGAAGGACAAGAAAGACGCCTTAAAAAAGAACTCATCTGTTGTTGCTATGTAGGTAGGGGGCTCTCAGGAATCTTTCTAGGATTTATCCGTTTTTTATGTTTTGTCTGGTAATATAACGTTGAAGTTTCCTATGATTCTTGTTTTGGTCCAACTGGGCATCGTCTGTTCCAAGTAAGTAACTGGGTTACTAGCTGTTGATAAGAGACCGAGTCTCTAAAGCCTTCCTCCGAGTCAAAACAAGCGCCACTCAGTATTTGGTAACCTTCTTAGTGAAGATGAAGCTAATCGCCTCGGGTCGGATTAGGCCACTGGCTCTAGTGTCTGCAGCAGTACTTATTTTTTGCAGATTATCAGGTAACAACCCCTAATTCTTGATTTGTTACTGTCTCACAGTTCAGAGGTTGCTAGTTAGTCATGATGCTCTTCTTCTTTCTGAATCCTGCTTGCAGATTGCTATGACCCGATGGACCCAAACGGAAACATTACAGTAACTTTTGACATTTCTAAGTGGATGATCGATGGATATATGGTCAGTGATCACTATAAAAAGTTCTAAAGATTTGAAGAACTTTGATTTGGTTGCTGATTAGGATTCTGGCAATTATGCTGCTTAACACTGCTCTGGGTTGTTTATCCTACAACTACTAAGATTGAGTTTCGGGCATTCTCCAAGGAACTATTCTGAGGACATGCCGGGAAATTATCATTAAGTCGTACTAAGATTGAATGCTATGTGGTCTTCCTGACCAAAAAAAAGAAAAAAAGAATACTAGTTGGTCAGTCTAGTTGGCTGATGGTAACATTGTACAAACTTTGCCTTCTGCTTAAGGAGCAACATAGCGTTACCATCTGCTTTTTCCTGGATCGCCTGTCACAGTTCCATAGGGGAAAACTTTTAAATTGGATATGCGATGTGGTGACCTTTCACATAGAAGGCAGGCCGTAACTCTAAGATGTTACAAGAGTTCACGTGGTGAAACTCCTCTTTCTCTGGCTATATGTTCTTATTGTTCAGGCGAGAGTGACAATCCAGAACTACCACCTGTATCGCCATGTCGAAAAACCTGGTTGGAAGTTAGGATGGACGTGGGCTAGGGACGAAGTCATATGGTCGATGTCGGGCGCTTTCGCCACCCAACAGGGGATTGCTCATCATACAAGTTCCAGATCCCTCACTCTTGCAAGAAACATCCCATGATCCTCGATTTCCCACCAGAGGCTTCTCCAGAGAACAGGTCAGAAGACTGTTGCCGCAGTGGCCTCCTGTCATCGTGGGCTATAGACCCTTCCAAGTCATTCTCTTCTTTTGAGATTCAGTTGGAAACTTGGAGGGAAACTCTACTGGATATGCACCTCTAAATCTTATTCTGATGGCGCCAGGTCCCGGTTACACATGTGGCCCAGTCGTCGACACTAAACCAACAGTTTCTTCAGATATTGGTGGGAGGAGAGAAGTTCAGGTTTCAGTAAGTACTACTAGCTGTGAAGAACCATACACAACTATTACAGAAAGAATCCCATTCCAAAGGGCTGATATGCATGGTGTTGGCGATAGATAGATTAGTGACATGCGGCATGTTAGCAGTAGCACTTGCAATTAGTTTCTGCGTATGAAAAAGGGGTAGATGAATTGAAGAATGCACTTTTCTTGGAGAAAGTACCTGGAGTCTGATCATGAATACCATGTTCTATTGTACCTGAGCCCTTCACAACAGATAAATGACCCTGAATGGGGGTTCGTTCTTCGTGTTTCTGACTGCTTTAAAAGTTAGACTATTTCCCCGTTCTGCTGAAAATGATTCAAAACAACATTTTAAGTTGCTGGTTCTCGTGCTTTGAGTGTGTATTGTGTGTAGAGGAGTCTCGGTTAGCGAAATTTTTCGCCTGCTCATTGGTAATTTTGAGATAGCATCGTTGGTAACTTTGCTTCTAGACCCAGCTACCGCAGCCCCTACTTCCTCAGAAGGAACTCCACATTGAGGAGTTAGTTGGAATGCTGCCAAGATATCAGTATCTTTGGTTTCATAGTCAGGAGTAATAATAAGTCAATTTATAATCTCTAACACCAGCTTTGAATCCCAACACTTGCTTTAGTTTCTGTTTGCCGACATTGCCTCAAGTCTCACCATGTAAACTGTGATGTACAGGAACATGGAAATCAACTTGCACGTATTCCAGCTTTTTGGCAAACAAAGCACCGGTTTGCTGCGTGTCACTGTCCACATTTTATAACCCTCTCATCACTTCTTGTCCTACATGCAGCTGTGGATGTAAAGAAGCAGGTCCCAACACTTCTTCCTGCATAAGGTATGTCATTGTCTACTGCTCATCCCCACAAGAAAAGCGCAAGCTCCAATCTGATAATTCAAGTATCTTATTCTATGAGTATATACCAGTGAAGGAGCTGCCCTGCCTCAGTATGATGCCCTCACCGATACAGATGTTGTGCAATGCACCGATCATAACTGCCCAATTCGTGTTCACTGGCACCTTAAGAACAATTATTTAGATCACTGGCGGGTGAAACTAACGGTCTCTAACTATAATTACAAGAGAAACTACTCCAACTGGAATGTCTTGGTCCAGCATCCCGGTTTTGGCCAGTCCACAACGACGTACAGCTTCAACAGTTCAGTTCTTCCAACTGTCGGATTGGAAGGTAACCATTAACTTACACTTCCTGAACATTGTCGGTTTGCCAGCTATGAATGATGAGACTTTTCATAGAGCAATTTAGTTATTTTTTCGTCTTCGTACTATGCAGGGTTAAGCTAGATTAACTGGCATATCAAATAACCACATTTTTTTTTGGTACAGTAGAGAAATCTTTACCGATAGATTAACTTAATGGACATTCCCCATTTGCCGAATGAACTTTAATGGATCAGAAGAATAATGATATGATAGGGCTGTCAAGTTTGAACCCCTAAAAGAATGTAACAATTGCTTGTCTTGCATCTGTGCAAAATATTTGCAGATGAGGTTGCTCTCTTCTGGGGAATAGACTACTACAGCACCGAACTTCTGCAGGCAGATAAAGATCAACTCGGTTCGGTCAACACAGAAATACTTCTGAAGAAAGATGTGGAATCATTCACTCTAGGGAATGGTTGGGCTTTTCCTCGAAGAATATATTTCGATGGTGAAAGCTGCCAAATGCCTCTTCCGGACAAATTTCCGATGCTGCCTAATGGCAGCTCAAGTCTAAATCCCATTCCTAACTTGTTCCTTCTGCTGACAATCACGTTAACTCTCCACCTGGTGAATTCCTGGTTCTGATAAACAAATTTTGCAGGTTATCAAATCTCGAGTTATTTTTTTATCTAGCTCATCTATTTTTATTCTTGACGATCTTTACATCGAGATATCGTGTTTCGTGATTTCGCAAAGATTCTGCACAAAGCATTGAGAAGCTGCTGTTCGAACTTAATACGGCCAGTCAGCATTTCTTACCAGATACCGAAAAATACATGGGCGGGAGGTTGACAGAGAGGGAATGAGCTTTAAACTGGCAAGAGATCTTCCTCAGATCACTGATTCTGCACAAAGTCAATGGAACCTTTGGTTTTCCGACGAAGACTATAACAAAATCTTCTGGGCAATCCACCGGGTGGACCAGCAATCTTGGATCAGACTCGAAAAGAGATTTGACATGCTGCCGGAGAAATTAAGTGAAAGTAGCAAGCTTTAAAGGACTATGGGAATGCCGGTAGCAATGCCATTGGGTATATTCTTGATTATATGCTGGAAGAGAGCATGAGGATGAAAAAGGAAGACCAAAGTCGTCATGAGTTCGGCTTGATTCCGGCGTCTGGACCTGGGATTACATTTGAAGGTATTCTTGCGAGGAACCTCACTGTTTGAGTACA
This sequence comes from Psidium friedrichsthalianum, assembly GCA_019149425.1. Lineage (NCBI taxonomy): Eukaryota > Viridiplantae > Streptophyta > Magnoliopsida > Myrtales > Myrtaceae > Psidium > Psidium friedrichsthalianum. The sequence goes on from JAGVVM010001906.1 coordinate 19,719, forward strand.
ACCCAGAGTCCCCTTGGTTGTGGACTCTCATATCCTCATAAAGTACGTAAGGAATTTATCACCTTATCAATCTTTGCAGTTTCATCGGCCCCACTGGTTTTTCCATGAGAAATGATAACTTTTACTTGAGATATTATTCTTTATGTTTTCAGACAATTAAAAGATTGCAGTTCCAGATTCAACTTCCATTGGGATCCACACCTGACGCAATACTTGTTATGCAAATTAGCTCCAAGATTTGTGTGCGCGCGCTTCGAGAGAGAGCGCGCGCGAGAGAGTAGTTCCATGAGAAAATAATTGCTGCCGCAAAATCCTATATCTTCCAACGAACATCATCAGCTGAATGCTTCAAGTCAAGCTAGACACCGAGTTAAGGGTAGCTCCATGCAAGAGAATTGGAGCCAATACTTTATAGAGCCAACTGGAGATATTTCTCAAAGCAAAATGACAAAATAATTGGGCCAGCTAAGTCACTGACAACACAGCCGACAAACCAAATATACCACCTTAGAATTTGGAAATAGAAATGTAGATGTATGCATCCCCTTATGGATCAACTTTGGGGTGGCGGAGTTCCCAACCAAGAGAGTGCTTACCAATCCATTGCCGGAGAGAAGGGCGTGCAATAGTGACACCCATCCCTGCTCCAATCGAAGCAAAAATTAGGGATGCACCACACTTAACAGTAACTAGATAGACCTTCTTCCCGAGAATTGCAACTTGTTCTACTGGATCGACTTCATCTTCTTCCCTGGCCTTGAATATACTAGAGAGGCATCGGTAAGTCTCAATTCCTACTTGAACGACCCATGTTTCTGCAGTTCCTAGTAACTGCCCCGTTAAGGTTACATGATAGGCAGAAATGATAAGATAGATGGTCAAGCAACTGACCACAACAGTGAAGAAAAGTTGTAAATATTAAGGAATTAACTCTAAAAGTTCTCCTGCTAACATTCCATATATAAACTAGAGTTAGCATCCCTCTTTGTGCCTTGCGTGTAGTGGATTTGGAACCTGAACATAGCCTAGAAAAGATCAGTCGGGTTACGCCAGATTAATCCACGCATATGCTGAGTTGTGAGAAAGGTACCTTTCAGAAGTTTCCATGCCATTATTTGTGAAACATATTGGACAACAAGCCTGTCCAAAACCCGTCTAGTAGTTACAACTGTAGTCTGGAGAAGAAAAAATAGTTTGGTTTACTAGAGACAAAGCTTAGGTTTTTCTGTTCCTTCTCTCAAACTTCTTCCTTCAGAAGAGAAGCAACAGCGAATCAACATAACTCACCGTGAAGTCCCACAATACATTGAGTGTTGACATTACTATCGTTGTTATTACTGTGTAACCAAACAGAAGAGACCATAAACATGAGGCGGTAAAGCCTGGAAGGTGTATCTAGTATTCCATACCTACCTCAGACGAAACTACTAAAGTATGATGAAGAATCCTAATTGCGCAGAACTGTCCAATGACTATAAGATCTATCTACCATAAAGCACAATGGAGTGATTTTCAAACTCAAACTGTTCACAAAAATTTCCAAAAACTTTCATGGTTGTTATTAAACATGCCAAATAAAATGCCATTCCCATAATTCTTCCACAGTTCCATGATTAGAACTTGACTTTATTTCTCAATCAGTTATGTTTCTTTCTTTACACATTTGAAACGCCCTTTTTCCCATATCATTTTGCATGGAATGTGTGCATCTCTGCCAGTAAAAGAGAATCATACTTAATAATGGGATTGAAAGCTATCACAGGGTTTCTAACTGCATTCAAGACTTTGGAACATATATGCACTCACCTTCTGAATGATCTGTTTGACAGAAATTTTTAAGGAAGGACCATATCTACTTGGCGCTCCTCCATGGCATCCTGCAGGAAGTTTTCATCCTCTTCCTCCTGGATACTGGACTATAAAAGTGGCAAATAAGGACTATAGAAAAGACCTTAACGAAGTCAAGGCAAATGTCCTAAACTCAAAAGCTGAAAGAGAGCTTGCTTCATCTCTATTTTGTATATCTTGGGCGCCATGTTTCAGAGATTCGTCACGCAATATATTCTCGAAATTACTTTGTGTACTAGAAACATAATCTTCAGACCATGCTGTCCCACCATTGCAGTGTGCAACAGGTAACTTAGAACTGCTGCACAAGAATGACAATTCAGATATCATGAAGGATAAGGAGAGATTTGAGAGAAGGAAGAAATCTCAGCTAAAAGGCTAGTAGAGACTTTACAAAAATTGTAGCTGAGTAGAGTCAAACTTTTAATAATTGAATCGCAAAGAATAAGAAAGTATGCATATGCATTTTCTTTAGGCCAATGGCTGCATATCCCTCATAATCATACCAAGGAAAAGAAAAAGAATATCCAGTGAAAGCAACATAACCGACCACCATCTCAGGAAAATATGAGAAGGACAAGAAGACAGCTTATCTAAGAGAAACCACCGTCAGGATAAAACTTGTGTTTACATCATCAACCTTAAAGCCACTAGCATCAGCTTGCACTAGACATACGACATACACAGCAAAAGCTGCTGATTATTAAGAGATGAACAGTCCTAACTTTTTGCACTTCACCACCGAGAACTCGAGCATTTTCATCTCGACACTTGGTCAAGCCAACAAAGAATCCAATAACACCAAGTTAACCACATCGTCAATAATACCGAATCACACTATATTCATGATAGAGTGAATGACGAACATTCCATTCCCTAATCACTCTCAATCAGACCCTAATGACATACCGCGCACACAACAATTGCGACACAAAATATAATAACCCCCAGTTACCAGCTTTCATTGCTGCAAGATTACCAAAGTAAAACCTTCACAGCTCAAGGTACCAACATGTCACTCCAATCTCCACGCAAAAACCAAAAGCCCTGATTTTCCAAGCTTTCTAAGTATATTGCAGGAACCTTATTATGGTGCCACATCGTAGACTCGTATCAACCGTGGGCAATTCAAAGTTAATCTGAAAAAGTAATAAGGTTTCTGCAAGAAACCACGTACAAGGCTAGTGATGTCTAAAAGGAACTGGACGATGCCCTGAGATTGCAGGTAGAATGAGAGCGTACCCAAAGAGGAATCTTGCTGCAAAAAGGAACGGTGGCAGCGGCGAAGGAGGCGGCCGAGAAATGTCCATAGGAGTGCGAAGATTGGGTGGAATGGAAGCTCAGGTTTTTCCTCACGAGCTCAAGGACTAAGGCTACTCCACTCATCGTCTTCGACGTTAATCTCAGTCAGCGCAATTAGCAGTGTAGATCTCTCACACTCTCTCACCTTCTCTCTCCCTCTCTATCTGATGCTTTGGCCGTGCTCTAGGATTATCGGCAGAGCTAAAAGGGGAAGCAGAAAGTCCCGAGAAAACATGCTTCCCTTCCGCTTTTTCCTGAGAAAGTGTTTCTTTGCTATCAAAGCAATTCGTGATAGATTTCGAAATGTTGATGCACTTTATTAGCAGTCTCGGTTAACAATGGTGACTTGGGACCTTGGGTTACCTACTCCCATTTGTCATTTGCACAACAAAGAGCCGGAAACGGTGGAGCAACGCTTCCTTATTTTGCAAATGGTACGGCGGCTCAACCTATATTTGTTAAACCAACCCATTCCTCGTCTAGACAAATGGATATCGCAGTGTTTCGAATCAAACACGAACCTGTTGTCTAACAAGGAAATCGCCGGAATGCTTTGGCTAATCTGGAAGGCGCGGAACGCATTCATCTTCCGAGCCCGCCAACCAGTCCCGAGCAGCATAATTGACCTCCCAGTGACAGAGCACGCGAGTTTCTTGAGATGGAACCCAGGGAGCTGCGGGTACCTCAGGCGTGGCGGCCAACAGCGAAGGGCACCCTCAAAATTAACGTTGATTGCGAGCGAAATCAAAGGACTCACCGGAGCGCTCGATCGCCGGAGTGGTTCGTGACTGGCTGGGGGTTGCTGCTCCATGGGTTTGCAAGCTCGAAACCACCCTGGCTGGGAATTCCTGAGAGTCTTCGTTTCGGCCGAGAAGTACAAAGTCACAGAACTTTCTTGGTTTGAATGTCTAGTTGACAAGAAGGGACAAATGCCCATGGGGACGTAATGCTTGAGCTGAAGATTGCAAAGACCAAGTTGGCCCCATCTAAGGGCGCGCATGACAACGTTTCTATTTCTCTATTTCTATTCTAAACCTATTTCAGAAATAGGTTTGGAACATAAACTCGTTTGGCAGCACAAATCTATTTTTCTATTTCTGGAACAAAAATCTTTTCCAGAAATAGATTTTGGTCCAAAATCAGAAATAAAAAATTTTTGTTTCTGGCAGAAATAGAAAAATCTATTTCTGTTCTAGAAATTATTTCTGAAACAGAATGGTTGTCATGTGCGCCCTAAGCTTTCTCGTGTTTTTCACCCAAACGACGGTGTGTCGATGACTTACCAAAGAAATAACAATTCTACCACTGCAAATCCATGACATATCAGTAGGATTTTTTTGAATTTACGAGTCCTTCTAACAGTATTATTGGGGTGCATTTGGTTCAGTTTTTGGGAATGCAAAAGCTTTTAGCTTAAAGGATTTCGTTGAAAAGAATTGGTGATCCGTAATTGCTGCTAGGTTAGCTGTTAGGCATTTTGCCGGTTGGTTCCATTATCACAAAGTTGCTCCGAATCATCTTTAATATACACTACCTCTTATAAGCAAATCCCGTTCGATCAATAACGTCCACGTCAGCTTTTCTGTTATGGAGCTGTGGTAGCTAACTCCAAAAGAACATGTATGAATCGGTGTTCATGTTAAAGAAAGTGTGTAGCCTGTACCAGATTCGTACCAACATCACTGAACATGACCGCATGTATGCCTTGCTTCTCAACTGATCTTTTCCCTCCAACTAAAACCATATCCAAATCATATCTTCCCCATAGGGCATCATTCCTACCAGGCTCTTTTCATTTTCTCCAGCTCAAGCTGGAACTTTTAGTTTCGGGTTAGTTTTCTATATATAGGATCACAGCCTGCTTGCTTCATTTCAAGGTAAAGAGGCGACGGAGAGAGAGAGAGATGGAGAATGGAGAAAGAGCTCAGGGAACTTTTGCAAGGAAGAAGGCTGGTCCCGGGAAAGCCGCCATCTTGGCCCTTGGCAAGGCTTTTCCTAACCAGCTCGTCATGCAGGAGTTCCTGGTTGATGGGTATTTCAGGAACACCAACTGTGATGATCCTGACCTCAAACGGAAGCTGACTCGTCTATGTGATTCTCTCGATGCACTTCCCTCCTTGATTTCCTTCACCTTGTTATGAAGATGCTCAAAACTATCGTTGCAATGTGCTAGGTAATGGTGCTCTCTGACTTCTCTCTGTGGCTCTCTCAGGCAAGACGACGACAGTCAAAACGAGGTGGTGGTCATGATCCTCGAAGTATCCGGAGCTTGCCAGGAAGGTCTCCCCACGGTGAAGCAAAGAAAGAGATCTGCAATGAGGCGGTGACGGAGATGGCCATCGAGGCTTCGCAAGCTTGCATCAAGAAGTGGGGCAGACCCGTCTCGGACATTACCCACCTGGTCTATGTCTCGTCCAGCGAAGCACGTCTACCAGGTGGAGACCTTTATCTCGCCAAGGGGCTCAGGCTCAGCCCAGAAACGCGCCGGGTCATGCTCTACTTCGTTGGCTGCTCTGGAGGTGTCGCTGGACTTCGGGTAGCAAAGGATATAGCAGAAAACAATCCCGGCAGCCGGGTTTTGCTTGCTACATCGGAAACTACCATTATTGGGTACAAGCCACCGAGCGCTGAGAGGCCCTATGATCTCGTTGGGGTCGCATTATTCGGCGATGGTGCCGGAGCAATGATAATCGGGGCTGACCCAAATTTGAGCATTGAGAAGCCTCTCTTCGAACTTAACACGGCCATTCAGCATTTCCTACCAGATACCGAAAAAATTATAGACGGGAGGTTGACAGAAGAAGGAATAAGCTTTAAACTGGCAAGAGAGCTTCCTCAAATCATTGAAGATAACATCGAAGGGTTCTGCACAAAGTTGATGGAACCTATTGGTTTATCCGACCAAGACTACAACAAAATATTCTGGGCAGTCCACCCGGGTGGACCAGCAATCTTGAATCGACTCGAAAAAAGACTCGACTTGTTGCCGGAGAAATTAAGTGCAAGTAGGCAAGCTCTAAAGGACTATGGGAATGCCAGTAGCAATACCATTGTGTATGTTCTTGATTATATGCTGGAAGAGAGCATGAAGATGAAAAAGGAAGACCGAAGTCATAATGAGTTCGGCTTGATTCTGGCGTTTGGACCAGGGATTACGTTTGAAGGTATTCTTGCGAGGAACCTCACTCTTTGAGTAAAACCCAGAGCCCCCCCGAGTTGTGTACGCTTATTTCCTCATAAAACAACAACAGGATTTATCGCCTTATCAATCTTTTTGCAGTTTTCATCGGCCAGACAGGTTTTCATTAGAAATGATGCAAAGAAAGGTTGTCTCTTCGGACAACTTAAAAGATTGCATTTCCAGATTCAACATCCGTTGTGATCCACATTTGTGGCAATACTTGTTATGCAAATTGAGCTCCAAGATTCTTGTGGGTCTGCATCTCGAGGTAGAGAGATGAGAAAAAAATTGTTGCTGCAAAATCCTATATCATCATCGATTTTAAACATATCCTATCATCATCGATTTTAAGCATACATTAAAAGAAAACATCCAACCAAAGTTGCTGACACCTGATTCTTGCAAGAAGCAATCTGCTGGATGGGCATCCATAACAAGTAAACCAGAACCTTCTTCTGGAATATAAAACAGGTAGAGAGAGCAAGACTCTGAGGGCAGTGAATGTGCATCCCATTTGTTCATCTGAATCTCGATGCGCAGTTCATACCACTCCGGGGGGAAGACGAAGAACAAGCTGTCCTCCAAGCACACTGTAAGAAGATTCAAGGATTATGCAATGTTGATGGAAAACATTAAGTACCGGCAACATGAAAATTAAAGCCCAAACTGACCTTTTAACATAGTAGTAGCAGAAATCTGCTAAAATGAATGTTTGAACAATCTCGGAGATAAGAACCATGGAAGGCCATAACCCATAACCCAGTGCCACCAATAAGTGCCCACGGCTGTCTAGAACCTATTTTAAGTGGGGTATAAGATATGAGTACTCCAGAATATACCACAAAGTCATTGATGCAACAATCAATCATTTTTGGGGTGAAGTACATTAACCATTGGGACCAAAAACTGTGAAAACATACTAAGGATGTGGAGTGCTTATAAATCAAGAGTTACTACAGCAGAGGTCATTTGTAATGGAACCTTCGGGATTTGCTCCAGAATGTTCCCGTTTTCAGCCGGAATAGGAATAGTTAAACAAGAGAAAACTGTATCAAACTTCGGCCATAGCCAAGTAACATCTCCTTTGAACAGTACCCCCATGAACAGAGACTGAAGCTAATCTAAAATATCTAATGGATGAAGTACAGAGCTATAACTGATATCTTCAGTTATACTCTCATGATATAATATCCGAGACCCACGAGCTCCAAATATTCAATTGTGACAAGATATGATGGTAATATAAGAAGCCCACAACATTGGATAGAAGTTTCCAGCTTTCAGGGAGATTACTAAAAAGGGAATTTCTAGAATCTCAGAGCGGAATGAATGGTATATGTAGAATAAAGTTGGAAAAAAAAATATCTGAAAATTATTATAGAGCTCTAGAGCCTCTAGTGTTGCAATGCTAAAGAAAGTAGTACAAGAAGCAGCTTTTCCAAGAATTAACTATTGCAATGAAAAGGACATTTCATATTTCCGAAGATCAAACCTGAAGCACCCAATGGGCGCAGGCCAAAAATCTCGCCACTCCAATGCAAATACATAGTGTGCTGTGAATGGTTCGACAATCTGAAAGAATAAAAAGGATGTTATTCATCAAAGAGTCATAACTTGATCTGTCTATACAGTGCTGTTAAAGGAAAAGCAACACCCTCCCTTTTACCTTTGTGTTCTGCATAACACGCAGCTGTGGTAGTACTGATACAGCTTCTAGGTAGACAGCAAATGCCCATGAAATCCGGTTTACTAGGTTATGCGATGTTGATGGATGAATAAACAAAGCCAACACAGCACATGGTATCAACTGTAACCACAATGAAGAAAGATATTTAATTTTAAGCAAGGTGATATACATACAGTTATTAACGCATTTCACGCCCTCTTCAACCTTCCCAAATTAGAACCATAAAAATTGTTGACCTAAATGACAAAACCACGATAATCCTATGACTTGTCCCATTAACTCTGCCAATTACATTAGACCGGGCGTGTCCTCAAGACAGAAGATATGCACAAGCCATTGTACCCGTATGGAGAAAAAATTGCAACAGAAAGTGCTTTACGTGAAAATTCAGAACTAATACCTTTGATTCATGTGATTTTCCTTACTAAATAGATAGAGAACTTTACTCTCTCTTTTTTTTTTTTTAAATAGGGAGAGAACTTGAAAACTATATTTCCAACAACACAATTCCAATCCATGGACTACCCACAAGAAAGACTAGATGACCTCTCCAACTCACCACATAATAAATAGCAAAGTTGTCTTTGTCCTCCATGTAGCTGGACTTCAACTTGAAACGGATCATATATATAACCCACAGGGTAGCTGCCAACGTAGACAAGTCCAGGATTGTGTGTATGTCATATTCCATTACAAAGCTGCAGTACAGCCTAACAGCTAAAAATATAGCTGTTAGTTCCTGGGATTTGAGTGATATCCCTGAAATGAATATTGTTCCAATCAGCATATGCAAAACATTGTAATGCCACTAAAAAATTATAGTTAAAAGATTATAATAAATTTGTCATATAATTGAATTTTTTCATATGCAATGAATTAGAGTTCTAATCGATAGACCATAGCTATGCAAGACAACTATCTAAACATTGAAAATAATGTTTAAAAATTCTAGTGCCAAAGGTCAGCCGGTTCACAATATTCAATTTGTATTAGCGGAGCGAAAAAACAAGAGCTTGCACGATGCTCAACCAAGGAAAAACACAGAGAAGACATGTGATCCGAGTCCAACAATCTAACCAACAAAATGTGGTTTTGCACGTTCCAGACCAATTCTGCGATGCTTGTACAACTGACGGACAGCAAAAGAAAGTCCTTTTGAGAATCGTCTGGCAATTGAGCAAACACTGGATCGACAGGCCGGCTAATTGCGCATAAGGTGGTGAATAAAACGAAACAAGATGACTCAAATAGTCGAATACTACTCTACATCCATTGACCTTGATCACATTTTCACTGGCAGAAACTTAAGTCGGTTCTCTATACCAAAGAGCTGTTAGCGCTTGGATAAGATAAAGTACTCTCTCTGTTTTTCTGGCACAGCTCGTGATTGAAGGTCCTTAACATTTACAAGAAGCCAAGAACTATACTACATATCCAAACAAAACAATAAAAAACAAATAATCTTTCGCCTATGAACTCTACAAACCCAATGGCTTGGCAAACACAAGTTCACATGAACCGTCAATAAAGAAAACCCTAGCAAGCATTAAACCGAACCTGATCAGGACAAAACCTCATTTGAGAGAGCCCCTGGCAAATATCAACACTAGCACTCCATCGTCCAAAGCCTAAACGCACACACCGATTCATACGCACCATGCGATCCCATCCCAAACACAAACAACTCACCCACGAAAGGTAAAAAAAAAAAAAAAAAGAAAATTGCGTAGAGATACCGGCGCAAGTCTTCTCCTTCATGAGCTTATAAATAAGGACGCCGATGCCGAGGGAGTGGACGGCCTCGGCGGCGACGAAGAGGTTGTCGTGGTCGTGGACAACGAAGCGGAGCAGGACGAGAGCCGCCATGCCGGAGACGACGGCCAAAAAGGCCTTGACTTTGGGGGTTGCCTCCTCACCCATGTAGCCACCGCGTGGATCGGCGTCCTCTGTGGCCTCATATCGCATCAAAATCAAACCTTTCCTCGAGTGATTGATCCCGCACTGTGTTCTTCTTTCTCTTTCTCTCTCTCTCTCTCGACGGAATCGAGCAAGAAAGATTGGAGGAGAAGGGCCGTGTGTCTCAGGTTCCGTTGAAGAAGAATTTGAGCTAACTTTGAAGAGGAATTTGGATTTTCCGTGAGGTCAAAAAGCAATCAAAAAAGAATGAAAAATATAAAGGAAAGGAGACCATTTTGCATACAATTAATAAAATTATGAAAACCACTAGCCTAACGGTCTAATAATACTATTAGTGTGATAGTATATAGATCTATGATTGAGGTTATATAGTCTCTAACAATACTATCTGGAAAGTATTTTCCTAAAATTAACCTCTGATGTTATCGTAACATCCTTTTGAGTTTAGTGACTTTTTTGTTCCCTTGGTAAAAAAGATTTCTTGATTATATGTGTGTAAACAATTATATGACTCCACCTTACCAAAAAAAACAATTATATGACTCCAAATATATGCACACATTAGATGTGTCAAACGAATAAATCGGATCGGGTTGACTATGGTCCGACTCATACTGACCCATTTTCATACAGTATAAATTCAACGATCCATAGCTATGGCTCTACTCACCAGTGAAATTCTTGTATTTTACATAAAAAGCATTTATGTTTCAATTAAACTCTCATAATCCATTCATCTGTTGAACTTCGTGGAAAATACTCTTCCTTATATGGTAAAATGTATTAGGCACATGTAAAACCCATACCATATCATACTCAAATAAAAATACCTTGGTATTTTACTTATTTTATACCCTTTCATTGTGAATTTTTTTTCATGTAACATACACATATATATTCAAGATACAATTATATGAAGTCATGTATACATAAGTAAATACAATATTCTTTTAGTAAATCATTAGACGACGTAAAGTAACAATAGAACACAATTCTCACACCTGATATCTCTATAAAAGATTTTCGTTGAATTAGGTATACTTTCACATATAAATTTTACTAATATAGTATACATATTGTGTGAATTTGTGATGGCAATAAGTTTTTGTTTTAACTTAATAAAGCTGAATTTTTGTCATATAACCTTGATCAAAATAATAATATATGTGCATTACTTAATTTCCATCTCGTATATCAATGACAAAGACAGACTCATCAAGGCTCTGTATGTTTCGCAAAAAATGAATAATTTGAAAAAAAAAATTAACAATGATTGCTTATGTCGTATACAAATATAAATAAACGAAAAATATTTTTACCGTCTAAGAAAATATTGAGATATAAATTGTTGCCGAAATGAAAACATTTCTTATTGATTAATTGTTTCAACCCATATAAGTGATTACTTTTAGGAAAATGTATTTCAAATCGTTTATTTTTGCGAAATAAATGTAGTCTAAATAGGATAAAATTCTGATGAAATTGAAAATGAATTTACTATCGAAACCAATTAGATGTTGTGATATTATCTTCAGCCTTTATAGGCTGATCACTTTTAACATTAATGAGTACCACCAAAAGAGATTTCGACGAAATCAAGTATGGTTTGTTAAACTCCGGTGTGAAAACCAAATAAGGAAAAGGTTTTCTTTCGCGATAACATATCTTAGCACACGAATTAAGCAAAAGCGAAGGATAAAGTATCTCCCAAGTTGCAAATCTTCTTTTATTTCCCTCCCGGATATACTATGAGAAAATATGGAAAATTCACTTCACAATACATAGGAAAGAATTACAAAAAAAAAAACCCTAAACTTATTGCACTTGCATCAATGGAGTCAATCCAATCAATTTTAACCGAAAACGTCTGATGTGGATGCTGCCCATCCAACACCAGAGCTGATGTAGATAGTTTTTAATAGTATTTTAAATTTTTTATACTTTTTCTTTGTCTTTTTTTTTACTTTTTCATTTTTCCCCTAGCTTAGGACCAAGAAGGGTGCCGAGCCATGGTGCCCCCGCTAGATGAGCCACGGCCCTTGTTGGCCCTAAGCCAAAGGGAAGAAAGTTAAAGAAAAGGAAAAAAAAATAAAGTCAAAATATAGTAAAAATATCATTAAAAATTATTCAAGTCAACATCGGCCGAGTTATGTGAGAAGGTCAGAATTTGTGTCAATGATTTCTCAAAACGTAAAAAATTTTAGAACTCAATTGATACAATTGAAAAGTTTAGTATTGAATTAACATAAGTGCAAGATTTAGGATTTTTGGGGGGGTTAATTTTACCAAAACTATTTTGCAAAATCTACATATTAAATGATTTGATTTAGGTAAAATTGGACACGAATTTTGTAAATTCATTTTAGTACAGAACATGCTCTCCGCAAAACATCACACGTCGATTCACGACCAGCGCAAAGTGCTCTCGGTTATGGTCATCTACCGAGTTTCCTAATTATATTTGGGTAGCCGACATTATCTAAATATTAGAGTTACCGTATAGATTTATTTCTCAATATAGAGTTATTTTCTAAATCCAACTTAGGCCCTAGTAATTAATTTCTCTTGTCAATCATAACCCCTGTCCTATCACTTTCTTCTTCTTCCGGATTTCTCTCCTGTCGCTTCTCCTTTGGTTCCCTTAATTCAGGTGGGACAAGCTTGGAAATTTTTGTCCAGGAGTTGGTAAAGTAAATGAAAAAAGTTATATCTGCTCTGTAGTGGGTGATCTAACTTGCAAGAGACCACAAGCCCTTCTCTTCCTATAAATGAACACAGACTGTACATTCCATCATCTTCTACCTTTCTCTCCTGCCATACTTTCCTGGAAAAGAAGAAGAAGAAGAAGAAGATGGCCTATGGTAGGAGAAGCACCACTTCTTCAATCTCCGAGGCCTTCACCGACCTCTATCCTCTGCCATACCCGGTCTTGGTCATACTAGGAGTGATCTTCATCTTCCTCGGCACGTCGTGGTACTTCAGCTTCGAGGATTTCATGGAAAGCGCCGAAGAGCAAATGGGCTGGATTCTATTGGCGGTGCCGCTGGTCTTGCTTGTACTGGTCCAGTGGTTGTCGACATCAGTGGAAGACCCGACGGCCTTCTTTGCCGCGTCTCCATGGGACCGGCGACGCCGAATGCATCACCCGCCCGCCGAGGGAAGCTCGCCGTGGGGCGTGGCCGCTTTGATAGTTTTGCTGCTCGTTTTGATGCAATACCAATCTGCCTTTCAAGAAAGCTGGTTTAACCCTTTTTAACTACCTCTGTGTAAGATACTAAGCTAGGTTCTTTTTTATCCTAAGTCTTCCACTTATTTTCATCACGGTGCTTGAAAACTTCAATCCTGTCCATAAATGCTTTGGGTGGTTAGGCTGATGAGGAACACGAGGCAAGAAACATGATATTCTGAATAACTACTGCACTTTGTGTCTCGAATGGCTATGTTAATTCAGAGGGCTCAAACTTGTTTCATCTGGTTTGATGGACTTTCGAGTTGAATATGTTTCTCAAGTTTCCGCAAGCCTAAGTTTTAAGTTAATTATTGTCAAATTAACACGAAACCTTTGGAACAAGAAACCACAGCTCAGTTTTTTCATCTTGCAAGTTGAGTACGTGGAAAACTTGATGGAGACCGCAGCTTAAAGCCACAGTTAGGGCCACTCGTTTATCAGACCAGTAGTTTCGTGGAAGTTGCGTTCATGCTTTCGTCCTATGATCATGATTAGCGTTTGAGCTCGTATCTGTCCCGTCCCGTATCGTTCTTCGAAATCAAGAAACTCCAAGGTAATCTGGTGCGGCGAACTCGGCCGACCCATTTGGCATTATCATGACAATTTTATCATTTCAATTGCGAACGAACGCAGCGATCCACGTCCTGCATCTCATGTTCATCTTTACTCGGTAGAAGGGAATGGACATGGTATCGCACACTAGCAAGTAGCAACCATGTGCCAATATGCTGCGCCAAAGTTCTGCGAGTTTTACCTGCAATAGCTCAAACCTAATGAAGCAACCAACTTGGGCAAAATAATGTCCATGGGATCATATGCATTTCCTAAACACAAATCTTCTCCGATTCGAGTCGAAAAGCCGACGGCACACGATACGCGTCCCCTGAACCCTTTGAGTTTCTTCATGTCTCGTTCGATGATGAACGGTTTTCAGGTTGAAAAACTTGTGGAATAAGCATCGGCAAATACCACTGTCCTCCGAGGAGTCTTCAAAACAGGAAAAGAAGACGAAGTCAAGGCAGATAAAGCCACGTATATCACGGGACGTGATTGTCTCCATCATTCGGGTCCTCGGAGAAAAGGCCGCGTCTGTTCTCTTTCTTCTCTCTCACACACACACAAATATATTGAAGCTATTGTTTATGATCAACAGAGAGTACATAAGAAATGACGGTGGAAAATGTGACAATGGAACATGGTCTTTGAAAGCAATCCGGAGCGCCCCTTCCGTGAAGGTTACTGGGAAGCCGTATGTCAGTCGGTCCATGGTTTCCAACGTTTGATTATCTCATGTGTCCGAAACTCTGTGTTAGCCCGGTTCCGCATTATAGAAGGACTACTTCCCTTTCTGTTTCAAGTGCAGAATACTAATAGCTCTTTTAAAACCTTCGGAAAAAAAAAGGTGATAAAAGGGAATCCCGACGATTCAGTAATAAAAAAAAGGGGGTTGATACTACCAAAAATCCAAAATGGGTACTAGTTTAGTACCACTTTGGCGTTTTTCTTGGTATTAATCCTGAAAAAAAAAAGACAAGAAAATAAGTTACTACGACTTGCAATGGATGAAAGGTAGATTAACGGGAGAAGCGAAAATGGCAGTAAAAAATAAAAAGCCTGAAAAAAGGTGGTCTGCACCAGCCGGGAATCGAACCCGGGTCTGTACCGTGGCAGGGTACTATTCTACCACTAGACCACTGGTGCTCCGATGTTTTAAGGGTTTCCAACATTAATATTATAAATATAATTAATGGTTCTTTTAGATTTGAATCCTCTACCACATTCTTAGACCCAAGATCTAAGCCTAGTCAAGAAAATGAATTCGTAGAGTTTATTCAATCGACGCGAGCTTTAGTGCAGTTCTCTGAGCATTAGACAAGTTACTCAAACACCGTCGGATCCCTCCTTTCCCTCTCCTCATTCAGTGACCATGGAATTCTGTCTTCTAAAATGGTTGAGTTTTCCAGGAATGGATCCCTTTACGGTTCAAGAGAAGGGAACACAAGCTAAAATGCACCGGCCTTTCAATATGAAGAAACTGGGAATGATCTGGATGCTCGCATTGTCCGCTCACCGCACGGCTGTAAGGGAATTTATGATCCATCTAACATTGGATGGGAACAATCACTTCACATACATACATTATTCTGTTCCGTCGCCAGACTAGTGCCCTTTTTCAGCATTTTAGGAGGTCAAGGGGAAATAACACTCCTCAACAAGTTCCGAGGTTCGGGGAGACTGACTCTTCTTGAAATACAGTAACTATGGGACATATCATCTTCTATTTGTCAAGTTCGGTAAATGCAAAATCAAGAAATCACAGATTTCTAACACCCTTTAAAGGCAACATCTCAGAGAAAAGAGGAAAAATCGACTAATGTAGAACCAGCTCATGACTTTGATGCAGTCCAGTCCGGTGTGAATGTTTTTGGTCACCCCTTATTAGCTCCTCTTGTGTAAAACCACAACTATGTTCATCAAGCAGCGACTTTCTTGGACGTCGCAGAGTTGACAATTGTAGCAAACTCAGGACCCTGCATCAATTACCAGCTTTGTGATAATCTCTTTTTTTTTTTTTTTAGAGGTTAGAAAACCATGTGATTTTCAAGCTTTGGGCAAATGATTTAGCAGAAGTATACCTTCAAGGAAGCACCGCCAACAAGAAAACCATCAATATCTTCCTGCTTGGCAAGCTCTGCGCAATTCCCTCCATTTACAGACCCTGCAGAGCGTAATAGCTCGAGTTAGGCCACACAAAGCAACAGAAAAATACTTGTCCACAAGAAAGGATAACAGACAAAAACCAGAACGGCTGACGGGACAGTATCCAAGCAAAAGAAAGAATCCAGTGTTACTGTAAATGAAACTATTTGATATCACAGTAGAATCTGTCGAAGCAGGGTCAAACTAAATGGTAAGCAAGATGAGGACTCGCTGCATGAGCAAATTTTCATCAAATTTTAACTCAACAGATGCCAGCTCTAGGTTCTTGATGTATCACTTTGATTTGGGCCGGCTGTATAATTCCTCCCTCACTTTATTTCCTCACCTAGTCTTACGAAAATGCAACCAATCCACACAAGATTTGACCAAATATAGGCTTATACGGGACAACTATATCTCTAGCCAATGAACTTGCGTCAATTAACAATTCTCAAGAAAGACCGTAAAGTCCCCAATGTACACTATAAGCCCAAACCGAAACCCTATCCCACAACATATGACGAAACTGAAGAAGAAAACAGTTTCGGTTAACCTACCTCCATAAATGATGCGTGTTTTGGAAGCAACTTCTGCAGAGACATTCTTTTTCAGCCAATCACGGCATGCTACATGAACTTCCTGAGCCTGCTGGGGGGTGGCCACCTTACCAGTCCCAATAGCCCACACAGGTTCATAGGCAATAACAATATTATCCCAGCTAGGCACAGCATCTGCAGGCACGAAGAGGATGATAAGTTCGCAATTTAGCACATCTCATACATAAGCAAGCACGAAGGTAAAAATTACCAGCATAAGCCTTCAATTGCTGAAAACAGACATCAAAAGTTTTCCCAGCTTCTCTCTCTTGTAGAAGCTCCCCAATGCATGCTATAACTCCAAGACCCTCACTCAAAGCATAAGCAGCTTTCTTTCCTATAAACTACATCATGAAAATATAGTAAATAGCTGAGTTGCATTTCAACGAATATAATAAGTCTCCACTGAAGTTGCTTCTACCTGGTCATCTTCACCGATAACGTGTCTCCGCTCAGAGTGTCCAAGAATAACCCACTTGCAGCCAATATCCTTCAGTTGCTCCACACTAAAAATGGCCAAATTAGATTCAGCAATCATTCTAGAAGCAAAGCAGCTATGAGCCAATGAGATTGGGACTAGAAGTAGAACTTCATTAATCCATGTCAATCCTCTGATCTTCACATATGGAGTTCCATCAAGAAGTAATGAGTAAGTAATGTAATATTGCATCAAAGCTGACTCTTGTGTGCAACACCTAAAGGTACCCCAAAACGGCCATTAATCGCCAGAAATCCAAATTCCTAGATGAATCACCCATTTAGTTTCTTGGTATTTCCATATTTCTGTCACTATTGGCATTATTACGGCAGTACATGAACAAAAGAAACCACCTTAGTTATTTGTTAATCACATGCAATGCCCACATTACCTTCCTGAAAAATGAAGCAGGATGAAATCATACTAATGCATTTGCAAAAATAATGCACTTTAATTACCCTGTCTACATTTCAAATGAGATCACCTCAGTTAATTTTATTTACCTCAGTCAACGTTTAATGTCCATCATGCAAACTATGAACTTTTATGCTTATAAATACTTTTAAATTCACGGGAGCTAAGTCAACATGCTAAAGGCCTCTTCATAATGACACTCCAGCATGTCCATTGCTGCTGTTAACTCGTTAATCCACATTCATCAATGTCAAGTGCAAATCATGCCAGTCATTTTGCAGATCCTCCGCATTCTCTTGAAGGCAAACACTGAAAGAGGAACACTGTTTGGTTCTTCTTCTTCTTTTTTGGGGGTTAAGTGCTCTAGCAATGAGAAAAACTTCGTTATTTAGAAGTAACTGTGATCGTATCCCAGTTGGGACTCATAATTTTTCCCCTTTTTAGTTTAGCTACAACGCTTTGAATTAATCAATAGTCACCACTGGCGATATCTTCAATATTTTTGGCAGAGGAAACGCAACTAGAGTATCTTTAGCAACTTCCTGCTCCCTTTCAAACGAGAAATTGCGGCTGATTAGATTTTATTTACTCATGCCAGCATGGAGTTCAAATGCTCTCTATTGGTGTCGGTCCTTTACCTGATCAAAAAGGGTCCCCAGAATTAATTTGCAGTATGCTTGTTATTATAATTTTTTTCCTAGAACAGGATCTTCAAACACAAATGAAGTTATCACTTTCCAGCTTTATCACTCATGCATATGTTATCATGGAAACTAGCAGTCAAGTATTCTTTCAACCAGAATGAATTTCCAGGAAGAGACGATAAAGGTAAAGGGAAAACATGGAGAAAATCTTGATTCTGGTGTCTTGTGTATCAACAGGTAACAGCAAGCTACCTGATTTCTCCGTGAAAGCCCCACCTTTCCCAGTCCAAGAGTTTTGAGCAGCTATCTCAATCCTTGGGGATAATGAGTTCTTAACCTGGTCAATGTATACAAAGGGAGGTGCCACAACGACATCTGTACAGGCCACGAAAAGAATATCAAGCAAAATGAACAGTGCGTTTGTTGGTTTCAGCTTAGCAAAGTGTGTGCACGTGTGTGAGGGTTGTGATGTGCATGTGTGTGTGGCAATGCCCGTGATGATCAGCTTTTTACCCATCCACAAAAACAAGTTACTAGCAGGCATTAAGCCACCAACTACAGCCATAAAAGAGGAGCAAAAGATGCTTCCTGATAACTCAATCTTATGCATTTAGATTCTACTAGTGATGGTCGATCTTAAAAATGAGGGACACTTAAGCATCATTTATCAACTCCATGGGAGAGATAGTCAATTTTTGCGGTATAAGTAGAAACAATTATCGAGGCAAATTGTCTTGAACTCCAATTTTTCAAATTTAGGAATTTAAGCAAACTTAAATAAACTTATCTTCGAATTTAAGAATTCAAACTAACTTAAATAACTCAATTATTGTACAGTTCCAATCGTTGGAAGTATGACAGACATTTAAGCCATGGGAAGCAACATGACTCCAGAATTCAGTGTTAATAAATCACATCTTCATGGCAAAGCTAGATCCTTAGCATTTAAAAAAAGCTTAAATAGATGTACAACTGTAATGTTCTGAGTAAATCTACCGGAGAGGAGGAAATTAGCTTAAGACGGGTGAAAAGAGAACACATTCGACCTGGTATTCTGTTATTCCCTTTCAACATCATATAATTTTTCTAAGTTCCTAATTATTACTGCATCACTCCACCTAAAACTAGATGAAAGTTCAAAAAAAAAACTTCAAAATGCATTGACCAAATCTAGCAATTTGTGGAAGAAAGAAGATATGAGGATAGAAATCAGGTCAAAGGAAACTGGGACTGAGACTCACCGACATCAGGCTCCAGTGTTGCGCTGTTCAAGTCAGAAACAAGCTTGCCGATGGAGTCTTTAGTTCCATTCTACATATAAGAAATGTCAAAAGATGCAACAATTAGTTAGGCCAAAATTAAATGATACGCAGATAATACGGATATGGAACCCGCCATAATTAGCATAAAAAGGCAGCTCTAAGCTGACAAAAGTAGAATTTTGAGTTTCCAGAGTTTGCAGTCCCCACAAAGTGCCAATGCAGGCAATACTAGTTGGGGCCACTTCCATTCTCAGTCTTACGTACATTTTCATCTACCGCCAGTTAAATTAGACTAAACAGTTAGAGATAACAGGTCTATCCAACGCCATTCAGTTTAGTATTTCAAAAGCCATCAACCCTCAGTTTACCGTGAATTTTCCATTTAAGCCAACAGGACAAAAGAGTACTTACACACTTCCAGTTTCCACCAACGAAAAACTGCAATAACAACAGGAATGATACGTTAGTAATTGACTAATTAGTAATGTCGGGATATTATCCGAACGAAATTAATAAGGATCAGTCGACTGCATGTCTGAAAACAAAATCATCCATTCTCATTTTAGAGAACTCTACGCGGCTTAATTGTCCAGCCATAGAAACTGAAGTTATGCACCGAACGGAATTTCTTAAATATCATTGAACAGACATTTCCAGTGAGCATCCATCACAGAAAAGAACCCTACCCAACGATTCGCACCAAAATCAAGCGCCGTCGCACATAAAAGAGTTGCCAACAGTCAAGAAAACGCAATGCGAACTCAAGACTGACCGGAAAAGAACGCAATGCGCGTAGTAATTGGACCTACCTTGCCGGTACCGGCCATGGAAACGACGCCTCTGCACGGCTTCTGATGAGGAGAAGAAGAAGAAGAGAAGCAGACTCGAGCATTGACGTGCTGAGTGAAGGACTGGGCGGCGGAGAGGGAGTGATCGAGCTTCGAGGAGCGGCGGAGGCCGGAGAATTGAGAGGTGAGGGAAGTGGAAACCACCGCCATGGCCGGAGTGAGGGGTTCGAGGTTAAGCTTCGGCTGCGTTGGATCTCTCGTGTGGTGGTTGAGACTCCGTCTCTCTCCT
Organism: Psidium friedrichsthalianum; assembly: GCA_019149425.1. Taxonomy (NCBI): domain Eukaryota; kingdom Viridiplantae; phylum Streptophyta; class Magnoliopsida; order Myrtales; family Myrtaceae; genus Psidium; species Psidium friedrichsthalianum. The sequence continues at coordinate 40,054 of JAGVVM010001906.1, forward strand.
TTGGGTGCTTCTACTGGTCGATGGGGAGAAGAGGAGGAGATTTAACCAGTGGCGCTCGAGTTTTGTTGGAATCTCAGGTTCCGGATGAGAGCTTGATGGTTCACGCGACGAGAGACAGAGTGTGTAGCGGACGTTCGGAGTTCGGGGTGGAAAATGGGAAATGGAAATGACGTAAATAGATCCTACATTTTTGCATATAATAGAGTTATTATGAAAATAATAATTTTTTATAAAATATTAGGAGATTAAACTGAATAAATTCAAAATTCAAAAATTAAACTGAACATTTTAATGACCATATCGAAAGTATAAAAAATTATAGAATGTCACTGTACATTAAGCGAAATATTTATGTATTGCCTACATCACTTTCTTGACCTGAAAAAGGGAAGAAAAATGAGGGAATTTATTTAAATTACGGGATGTCAAAGCGGAAAGTGACACGACGCGCCGCGGATGGCGCTGGGCTTGGACGCAACTTTCGGACAAGGATGTAAATGGCTCGCGGTTTTAGGTGTCGCTGTCCTTCAACGAGAAAGACAATTTTTGGCGCGGTGAAAAAAAGTAAAAGTTGCCCAAAAATGGGCCAAACGACGCCGTTTCCCCGAGCCTTGGGGACGGATAACACGGGGCTTCCTCTCTTCTTCTGCCACGTCACGCCGGCAGGATGGATATGGATCAAGCGCCGTAGGGCCTCAAAGTAGTTCCGGTCAAGGAGCTCGCATGACCGTACACGTGTCCCCGTCGAGCCAAAGCAAAGCCATCCCGAGATCGGAGGGTAGGTAGCTGCTGTCATCGGTCTCGCCGTACCAAATTTTCTTAGTGCGAAATGCACGAATATAAGAAATTAACAAATTAATGAAACAGAATGCGGAGTTCAAAGGTAAGGCTGTCCACCTAACGAGATAGTGGTACGCTGGGTAATTTTTTGCTTTGAACCTTGGACGGACTTGCGGGTGCAGTGAGGGGGGAAGGAATAATCATTCGTTAATTGGGGGGCAACAGAGTTCGTTGAGAGGAGCGACACAACTAACTTGATCGTGCTGGCTGCGACTTCTGGTTGTAGTTTTCACTTGTTCTCTCCCGCATGCTTTTCTTGTAAGTTAACATTTCTGTTCACATGCATTTTCGCTCGCATATCTGAAAGACAGACCGGATATTATGGTAAATCTCTGTACTGTGTAGGGCAAACTCAGATGCTCTAACCATAAAATTGGACGGATTTGGACGAGCGATATTTAAGGTTGAGCAAATCGGACTGATCGGACCGAAACTACCCAGACCGAATCAGAACTGGTGGTTCGGTTTATGGTTCTAGAACTGGAACCGGACTAAACCGTACCGATCGAAATTTTTATTTTTTTTTTTATTTTTTAAAAGTAACCCTAAATCTAAATCTAATGTCTAGATTCCAAATCGCTCTTAATTTATTACTCTGAGCTGTCTGTTTCTCACAATGCTATATCCCCTTAACGCGTTTTTTCTTTTTTATTTTTCTGCTTTCCTTTTCTTTTTCTTTTTCCTCTGTACTCTCCCACCCATTGCCAGCCTCGGCTTCTCTTCAATGGTGGGCATCAACTTCCTCTCTCCTCCAGATGTCCTTGAGCTGCACCGTATCAATAATCGACTCAACTTAGCAAAGACCCGACAAACGTTGGACAAGAAGCAAGAATGACTCATTTTGCCCATTTGACCCGTCTTGGGGATGTCTTTTGTTCATGTTCCTTGATTTGGAACTTTGATTGCCCTTAACATTTTTTTTTTTACATATTTCCGGTCCAATAGAACCGCCCGGATCGGATCGGATCAATCAGTCCGGTTCCTAGTTTCAAAAAATTGGGAATCGGGACCATCTATCTGGTTCGTGGTTCTTGAGAGTAGCTGGATTGAACAAGGAACTAATCACCGCTAGCGACATCCTTCAAAAACTCTTCAGTTGATTACCCCACCAACCCAATCCGACCCAGATATTTTGGAATTTGGATAATTGTGCCTTTTTTATTTGTTATTGCCTAAAAATCGAGTCTAGGCGAATTTGGTTGACGAGTCTCGATACTCGAGCGCGCATCTCGGGATATTCACTACTCAATGCTTTGCTTGAAATTGATCGGATTTAGTTTTTCATGCTCGAGCTTGGCTCGACTTGATTGATCAATTGAGATTAGGTTAAAAATCAATCAAAGCTTGAACTCGAGCTCAATCCTTGAATAATGATATACACTACAACTAAAACAAATTAATAATATCTTATATGTGTGTTCGCAATTATGAATGGTACACATATAATTGGCTATGTAAAAGAATAGTTGCTCGATTAAGCTCGTGGACCACTCTCACGTATTCCAAAATTAAGTTCGGCCAACGAAGTACTTTGAGTTTAATCGCACATCTTTGTTGGCGCAACACATCATGCACCGTTGATTGTATATACCTAGGATGGGACCACTATAATATAAGTCTTAAATTTTGTCAAATTAACACAATTAAATCATTTCGTTAATTCCACTCAACTTGGCTAATGAAAAATGTTGACATGGCATTTTGTATTATTGTTTTCTCTTTTTTATGTGACGCCAACATGATTAAATCGTGAAACTTAAGGCTAAAACGACGTCGTTTTTGTCCAAAAATGATTTTTTTCAATAGATATTATTTAAATTAGATTGAAATATAAAAAAAAATAAAAAAGGAGGACCGCCAAGGTCTAGCAATGATCAGCCATAGTCTTCAAGCCTTGGCTAGCGATGGGCAACCCTAGTCAACCACAAGCAAGGGCCTATAGGCCCTCAGCCAGATGTAGACCTCTTCTACCTCTTTTTTTTTCCAATTAAAAATTGAGTATGGACCAAAACGACATCGTTTTGGCTTTGTTCTTCATATTTTAGCCACATCAAATTCACCTATCAAAAAAACCGAATAGCGATGGTGGGCAACCCCTGTCACCACAAGCAAAGGCTATAGGCCCTCAGCCAATGTATGAACCTCTTCTACCAATCTTTTTTTTTTCAATTAAAAATTGAGTTGGACCAAAACGAACATCGTTTTGGCTTTTTTTCTTCATATTTGTGAGCCCCATCAATTCACGTAGGAGCGAGAAAAATAAAAAAAATATTTAATTAATATTTTCTGCTAGTTAAAGTCAGACCAAAAGTTGATGGAAGTATTATTGCATCCAATTCGACAATTTTTTTATGATTTAATTGCACTTTTTAAATCATCGAGTGTAAATGGCCTTCGAATGGGCTTATTATTTGGACACAGCATGAATTGGATCACTCAATATTGGGGTTTCTATAATATGGATAAACATTATTCAAATCAACCAGTTCATTTTCATTTGAACGTCAATGATTGAAAGAAAATTGGGATTCAAAATTTTCAAACCTTAAAAATTTCAGTCCCATTTTTTTCCCTTCCTTCCCTTAATAAATGACGTTACCCAATCTTGACCGTCCAGATTACATCGATGGCCTATTACATCATGTTATTCACGTTATAAAAAAAAATCCTAATTTAGGTGATTGGAGCCACCCGGCACCGTCCATGTCCGAAAAGCCCGAGCCCAACAACGCTCGACCTCCCTCCGTATCAGAGCACCCGGCAAACCGAAAAACACCCATTTTGTTGGCGTTCAGGGAAGTCCCGCACGATACAGCTAAACCGGGGGGGGGGGGCAAAAAGCGCGAGCGCAACGACTCAACCGAACCGATTGCGCGGATTCGCATGCAACCCTACGCGCAAACGCCGAGAAGAGACGACAATGGAAGGAAGGATAATCGAGATGTCGGGCATGGGAGACGGGTACGTGGGAACGGCCAGGATGCCGTCAGGATCCGCCGTCTCGAGAAATCAAAGAGAAGCCGACGCCGCAAAATCCAGGAGTCTGAATACGAAGTCCGCCTCCGACAGGAACCAGCCCGCCTGCTCCAATTCGCTCCGGTAACTTCCGAGGTCCGCATCCTTTTGCTTCTATGGAGTTTATTGTTTCCTCTAGGGATCGATTTTGGGAAGTCGTTTTCTTTGCGTTTCGATTTAACTGGTGATCGTTCGATTTGGGGGATTTTAGATTCTCGAGACCGCGTTCAAGAGGAGACTATTGGGTTGGTCACAAGAGAGCAGTACGTCCCGAGAAGGTGAAGTAGCTCTGTTACATGAGCTCATCATGCCCGGCCATGGTTTGATTCGTGCGCGCTGGATGATAATATTGCATTGTGGTGCTTCAGAGGGTGAATATTCGCAACAAATTCGAGGAGGAGAGAAGGAGAAACTTCAGAAGCTACTACAAGAGTAAGTGCAGATGTTAGGACTTCAGGATGTTGAATTTCTTAGCATTCGCAATTTCGTTATTTTTTTCAGTTTATGTTGGTTAGTTACATCTAGGTTAGTTACTTTGGTTTCCTGTTTCTATGCTTCAGGAGGGGAGGAACTTCAGTTGCAAAAACGTAAAAAGAGGAAAATTAAGGAAGTTCTCGATTGTCTTTACAAGACGATATCGAGAATGGAAGTGAAGGGGATGATGGGGACATTGGTAAGAATTTTTTTCTACCTTTTTCCAAACTTGGATTAGTGGATTGCGTGCCATGTCACATGATTGGCTAGTGATAAAATCGTGGCAGGTAACGTGTGCAGCAATCTGCTGTCACCATATAATTCTGGTGGGGTGTGTGTTTATGTAGCTGAGATTCAATCTAACTATGCTGTTGTTGGCGGATGCTATCACTAGGGTGAGAAACCAAAGGCTTTTGCAGTAAGATGATCTTTTACATGGTTATCCATTCTTATTCAACAGCAATAGTGTTGAGTCATCTCGGTCTTCAAATGACAAAGAGCAAGCACTGTATGCAGTATATGTAGAATTCACAAGGGAGGAGTGGATTGTGGTTGAAACTTGCGAATTCCTCTTTAGAGAATTGTTGGTCATTGGCCATCTAGAACTTTGAGGGGACTGCAACCTGATGCCACGTGTTGCCACATGATTGGATGTCGAGGAGAGAACTGAGTAGTTAGTAACTTATTGACAGGGCACCTAAATTGACGTAAATTACAAAGAAGCAAAGTAGTCACTTCAGTATATTTTTACCTAAAAGGGATTCATTTATTACAAGAGTTCTAGCAAGGAGCTTGATGTTTCCTTTTGATGATGAGAAAAACTTCTTTTCCTGCAGAAACGCAAGAAACAAAGAGGTTGGGCCAAGGTAAATTTGGCAAGACACTCCCCACACAACACGACCACAACAACGACCAATGACCACAAAAAACCAACGAAACCCCACAAAAAAACCAAAGCACCCACCCAGCCCCACACAATACAACACAACAACAAACACACCCACAAAACAGAACTGAACACAGCCCCCCCACACACCCAACAAA